>PVKA01034449.1:0-23430 GCA_004027165.1 Ctenomys sociabilis
GGAGTTTGGAAAGAATATGGGTTCTTTGGCCTGCCACAGTCCCTACCATTGTTGAATGCTCTCAACTCAGTTGGGGGCTTCTGCTTTGTTTTGAGCACTGTGGGCCAGTGACTGTCACTTGTATTCTATGCCTCTCTAGTTTTCCTGGTGGTGCCCTGTGACAAAGAGACAAAACCCAACTGGCACCTTTCTTAGCTCATGTGGCCATGGGTCACCTCCACATACACTTCTTGATATGCCCCTACCTCTCACGGTGTACCTCAGCCCACAGTTTCCAGGGCCTGCCAAGTGCAAAGTGCTGCCTTGATCACGAGGGCCCCTGCAGGGCCAAGAGCAAGACAGATGCTCAGGCAGAAAACAATATCAGTTACCACTTCCTAGTTCTTCCTGCACCCTTCAGGAGGGAAAACTAGCTGGCTTTATGGTCTAGATCTTCAATGTCTCATAAAGGCACATGTGTTAAGGCTTAGGTGACAAGCCCTGGTTCCAAGGGTGTGTGTGTGTGTGTGTGTGAACCCTTCAGGAGGTGCAGCCTAATGGCACACAGTTAGGTCATGTGGGTGTCACTAAATGGGATATGAAGATCCTGGCCCCTTCCCTGTTGTTTGTTTTCTGGATTGCAGAAAAGGGAACAGCTTTGCCACACATGTCAGCTACAAAATTCAAAGTGTGGGTGCTGAGCACAACAAACTACCATTATGGCTGGGGCCCACAGCTAACTCCAGTGGAAAGAATATGCTTCACTTGGAACTATCAAGTATACACCATTATCGAGGGTGGCGTTGCCAAGATCCTGCTGGCAGAACATATTGGCACTAGGACATTGGTCACCATCAAGGTGCGAGAAGAGGCAAAAGTGCACTTTGGCTTCTTTGTTGCCGAGGTAGAGTTCTTGCAGGAGCTTGCAGCCCTTCAATCACTGGAGGTCTTTGTGACTCATAAACTACACCTTATTACAAGAACATGAGAGTGCAAGAGACCTGAGGCTACATGTCTGGGGACCACACACGTGCTCACAGAGGCAGCCCAGAGATTATCCCTCCAGATTGCAGGCACCATGCAGCACTGGCATGGCCGAGGTTTTGTCCACTGAGAACTCAGTCAAACCAGACAACATCTTACTGGACTCCTAAGGAAATACCAAGACTATTGACACTGGGTTAAAGAAGTTCTTTCCCAGGTAGAATGTTACCTTGTGCATATGCACAGCAGGGTATGCTGCCTAAATATGCTTGTATTATGCTACTGGCTCATACCCTTTTCTAGCAGAAGGCCGGGCTTCTGGTGCAACAGTTTTGACCTACAAGTTGTAATGTGAAAGTTTTTCACTCACAACCCCATAATATAGCCAACAGTATTGCAGGTTTTAGGGTGCCCACAATTCTGATTGGATGTATCCTCTCCTAAACTTTCTCCTGAGCTGCCCCCCAAGCAAGCACAGCAAGGCTGTAATCCTAGGCATCATGACTAAGGCTGGCCCACCAAGTCATAAAATTGTAGAAAACCTGAGGCTGAGGACTCCCAGATGGCCCTGATTTTGCTCCTGGAATACCATGCCTGACTGGAGGCTAAGCATAAAATTCAAGGTAAAGCCTGCAAATGAGAAAGTGGTGCCATCATCCTTCCTGTATCCAGTATCCTCAACTCTCCTTACGAAGGCAAGTAAGCCTGCTGCTGCGCTGTCCCCTTCACTGGAGTGAAGCCCCTAGGGCAGCAGGTGGCAGAGGCTCCCAGCCTCTTATTTCCATCTGCTGGAGCTCCTCCCCCCATAGCCTGCTTGCCCTGCAGTGAAGCATCCTGCTCTCTACATCACCCGTGTCTGCAGAAGACAGATCCAGAAGATGGTGAAGGAAGAAGATGGAATGCTTCATGCTGGCCTGTGCTGCTCCTCTGCATGCCTGGAAGAGACCTTGCCATGCCCTAACTTTGTGGGCTGGTGGAGGCCTAGTCAAAAGGAAGAGTTCTGGATGGACAGGAGGGGTGGGTTGGCAGACCTACCGCAGAAGAAGGTGGCAGAGATCACAGCCAAGCCTGTATGGTACAAGCAAGCTCCCATTTCCCATGTCTCCCCTCGCGTTCTCAGTGGACATCCCTGACAAACCACCCCATCCTGGGAGGCGACAACTTTCTGGTAATGGAGATTGGCCAGGCTAGGAGGGAGCAGGACAGCACTCCTGCAGTAGGCTTCTCTGCCCCCTCTGGTCTATTAGGGTCGGGGACACTTCATGCTGCCTGCTTGCAGCAGGAAGCCAAAGGGTCACCTCTCAGCCCTTTGTCCACGGCAGCAGGAGAGGGGATGCGAAGGGCTCGATTCCTCTCATCCTGAGGCTGCGATCTTTGGGAAGACCGAGCCGGCCATACCCGACATCCTCGTCTCTTCGTGCCTCCGTGCCAGACCTTCTCGGGATCAGGCACGAGTAGCGCTGCCGCGCTGCCCCGCCGAGGTACCCGCTAGCTTCAGCCCAGGAGACGCCGAGCGGCGCCCCCTGTCCTGGCTCCTCCTGGCGGCCGCCCCGGACGCCAGCGCGAGGCCGAACCCCGTCCCTCCCCGGGCGGGCGGCGACCTCGGCCCGAAGGGCGACTCCGGGCTCGCGCGCCGCAGGCCCAGCGAGGCCACAGCACCACGCTTCCGTGCGCCCGGGCGCTTCCCCGCTTGGGCCCGAGGGGAGGCGGAGGCCGGCTCTTCCCGGCCCCCGCGGGGCTCAGTGCCCGGGAAGCCTCCAGCCGCCGCGACATGGTGGACACCGCTCCAAGGAGGTACCGGCGCCCAGAGGACAGAGCGCTGCGCAAGCCGGGGCGGGAGGCGGGCGGTCAACGCGCATTTGCAGCACAGGGACTAAAGCGCAGTCACTATGGGGCGCCAACATGGTGAGAAAGGATGACTCCTGGATCCGTGTGTCTGCTGGGGAGTTACACCTTCCATGTGAATCACAGCAAACAGAAAACAGCAAACAATCACAAAAATGTATGATTCAACCCTAGAGTATCTCTGCATGGCTTTGTAATACTATAGTTCTGACTTTTCAAAAATTATTTTGTGGCAAAAATTAGTTTTCTGTTTTATTCTAAAACAACCAAATGACTACATTTTTTTTTTTTTTTTTCTTTTCTTGGTTATGTTTTGAGATGGCTCTCGCTACACATTTTAGGCTGACCTTGAATTTACTATATAGTGTGGTTCTTGAACTTGCAGCGATCCGCTTCTTGTCTCAGCCTCCCCATTGCTGGCATTGCAGATCCGGCGCCACCATGCCAGGATCAGGAGACATTGTAACGAATCACTTGTATTCTTTGAATAAAAAAGGGGAATTCTAAAGATGTCATTACATAATGCTCTATTTCACTGAAAATGTCCATTTTTAAAATTTGTGATGCGTTTTTATTTCTCATTACTTGTATCATTTGGTAATGAGGGTGTTCTTTCTTTCTCACATGTGCATACATATATACCTGCATGTCTATCGTCCATTCATGGGTTATTTTCTGTTTTGTCTCATCCTAGGACGGAGACAGGACACATTGCTTATGGTAGAAACATTAATTGCATAACAACAATTTGGGATTATTTTTTTCAAATCAATTCAATAAAAGTTTAATGAAAAACTTTTAGATTGTGTAAGGGAAGTAATATTTATGTCAAAAGGCATTTGCACTTACTGCTTCTAAATAATTCTCTGGAATGTTGTGTGGTTTTTTCTTAAAGACTGGACTCTAGCTTGTCAATGTCCTGCTTCCAAGTCTTCTAAGGTTTCCCCATGTTTTTAAAATAAAATTGAACTTCCCAACTATTGCTGAGCCCTTTTGTATGTGCCTGCTGTGTGGTGTCCACAGGCCTCAGGAGCTGGTTTTCCACAGGTCCTGTCACCTAGGCATTGTCCTGTGGACAGAAGCCTCTCCAAAGAGGCCACATTTGCATTTGAAGAGCTTCAGGGTTGTTTGACTTCCACTAACTGGAGTGTGTGATCTTGTGTGGGAGCTGAGGCTTTGTGAAATGGGAAGTGTCAGTTGTATAGTGCTGTTTTAAGTCCCCTTTACAACCATTAATCATTGGCCTCTGTGTCTGCTTTTGCACTTTTTGTGCATGTGACTACTGAATAAAAAGTTACAATATAGGTTAAGCTTTGTGGATCTTTGCCCTCTTAAATGTGAAGAGTGGAGGTGATGCAGTACCTAATTCTGGTGGGAAGTTTCCCTATCTCTCTGAAAACTACATTTGAACTTTGTGGAAGATTTCTTCATATTATTGTACTTTGATCCTTGATGACCCTCCTCCTTCCTCTGAGGACTTTAAAAGGTTTGTGAGTTTTCTCCACAGTCAGAGCTGCTGGAAAACCATGTCTTTGGGAAGTGTGTCCCTCAAGAACTCACACTGTCAACCTGCATTTTATTCCTCAAGTGGGTGGGTGTGTGTCACTTTGGAGTAAATTACTCTCCTGCCTTGGAGTTATTCCTCATATTTACTTTGACAATCCCAGCACTGGATTTTGCAAATCAATTCTTTTTGGCTTGTTCTGTGTCTTTTTTCTCCTTACCCAATACACCAATTCTTCATCATACTGATACAGACAGTATTTTTATTTCTAAATTCTCAGCCACCAATAATTTTGCATGTATTCTAGGTCTGCACACTACAAATATTTAAGTGTTATTGGTTACATCAAGTTAACATGTTTATGTAGTTAAATTTATTTTGACTAATACATAAAATATCAAATTGCACATATTAATGAGGAGATGTGAAGTTTTGATACATGTATATTATAATGCTTAAATTAATGGGTTAAATTAAACCCATATTAGCTAATAATTAAATTTCAGACTTCACTATTCTAAGTATTTAAAGAGAGCATTTTGCATTCAAGCTGTACTGAGTGTTATGGGGTCTGGGCCTGGGCTCTTAGATTCTTTTGTGTGAAGGAAAAAACTTGAACAACACGTGATGGTAAGAAGATGGCAGTAAAGTTTATTAAGGTGATAATATTCTAGGGCTGAGTGGGCTCACACTGTTGAAAGAAAACAGTATGAGCACCAAGGGCATAGGCTGCTCGGGCTTAAATGTTGTGCCTGCTGTAAGGCACCTCCCCTGGGATTCTTCAGAGTGTAACTGACATAACTGGCAGGACTCCGAGTCACAACTGTTGTTTCTATTCTGCATATCATTTCCAGTGACTCACTCTCTTATAATTGTATACATAAGATCTAGTCCATACGCACAAATTTTTAATGAGACCTGGGGGAAGTAAGATTGTTATAGGTTATGCAGGAGGTCTAGTGCTCATGTGTGTTGGTTTGCAAGTCTTATAATTTTCCAGAGCTGGCTTGGGGTTTTATCTTAACCACCCTATCAGAATCCCTGGGGTAGAGTTGAGGGTTGTCTTTAGTATGTCCTTCAGGTTCAGATGAGTGGAGGGGAGTGATACTGCAGTGAGTGAAGGGGGCAGTGCCATTGCCTCTAATTGTGCTGTTCATATTATTCCCCTGCAGAGAGATCTTATTCTCCCAAATTTTTAGAGGTGCTGAGGGTGAAAGGTCCATCTTGTATAGTTGCTTCTTACTGAGTAGGATTATAGACCCTACCAATGCAGAGACTATGAAACTACATAGAACTGACTGATCTAGGGGCCAAAAGGAACCATGCTTCATCTCTGAAGATTCATTGATAAGTTCTAGCTGTGAAGACAAGTTTTGGTCCTTGGCTTGGACAATCATCTATAATTTATTGGCTGTTAAACAAAAAGAAACAAATTGAAACAAAAGATTAAGTATGCACAGTCCAAATAGAGACCGAATGTAAGAGAAGGAAGTGACCACGATGCCTAATTTCAGTTCCCTGTCCACGGTTCAGGTAATTCCTGGTGGGGCACAGTTGGCTAACTTTTGCGCTGTATCTCTATTTCAGACGTATTGACATAAGAACAACGTACTTCTTCTAAGAACAAACTTAATGTCCCTATTTCAGTAGTCAGAAGGCCTAGTCCCTCCTGGCTTTGGGGCGAGCACCACTGCTGCTAGTGAATCTATTTGACTTTGGAGGATGACAGTATTCTGGGCGATTTCATCCAGCCTGTCAACCAGGTCTCGAGACAACTTTTGGTAAGAGGAGATGGATCCAGTTAGTTTCTAGTGTCTTTTACAGTTGCTACCCCTAAACCCACTAAGAGAGGAATGAGTTTTATGGCTCATTTGATTCTTGTCCTGGTGGCTAAAGGGATTGGCAGACACTGGTTATTAGGTGTGATGTTGATCTCTGGGGCCAGATACATGAGGGTACATGCTCCTGTCCAATTGGCTGGAAGATGCAAATAGGAATCAGTGCTGCACAGAAATAAGAGTCCTTAATATCAAAGTAAAAATTATTTTTAGTATAGAACATGTGGGTAGGGTTATTTTTATTTTCATAGACAGATAAAGTCTCTGCTAATGTGCCTTCAGTCAGAGATCCAAAGGGCCCATAGAAGTTTAAAGAATAGCTCTTGTGTTTTCTTTATGTATACATAAATTTTTTTAGTATTTACTAATACTTGGTCTGCTCAATTTTCTTGATCAGACACCAGCAAACTATTACTTATAGTGGGCTGAGAGCAATCCCACATGGGAACTTAGAAGCACAATTGGAAGGTTTTGTTCCTGGCAATAAGCCAATCCTTAATTTCCTAACCCTTGTATGTGGAGAGATGGCTTCCATGAAAACTATACCACATGTTTAAAGGGTACAGCTTGGATTACCTAGAGATGGCACAGTCCCATGAAGGTTTTACTTTTAGGATTCGTTTGCAAAAGAGCGTCTTCTAAATGGGCCTAAAGTTTGTTCCTGGCCCAATTTTATTACAAAGTGGGGCACCTAGAACTTAAGCATATGAGTGAATATTGGGCCCTAAATGGGTGGTTTTGTGAAAGAAACCTGAGTAGGGTTATTTTTGATAGGAGGAGGGAACAGACCTCTCTGTTAAAGGTACATTGGACATTTTGTTTAGCTGAGAATCGTATAAGCCATCTAAAGACACTGAAAATGATGGCTCCCTTCACATTTGGGGTGGAATCTTTCCAATAGCCCAGAGTCAAGCTGGGGTGGGTGCCACAGTATACTGACTGGAGCATGGGAAAAGATAAAGCTAATGGTCCTTGGGCAGGTTTGGATTGGAAGCATTTAATATGACATGGGATAGATTTAAGGTTTTGTGAAGTTAAGAGCTGTTCATCATCTCCTTTAGAGGCATTCGCTGAGCTACTAAAGAGGCTGCCAGGCCAAAGGAGAACAAGAGCATGCTGAAAGAAGTCATTCTGTAATTTGGGGCCAGGGTTTCAAAAGTGATACCACAATGCTATGACAAATAAAAGGGCAGCAGAACTAGTCACACAAGACAAGCAAAGAGAAATCCTATTTTGGGGATGGGACTATTTTTTTTTTTCTTTTCATCTGTAGGGAGCAAGTCAATTTATTTATCTGACTTAGCAGGTAGGTGTTTTACTTTTCTGAAAAAAAAAAACTTAAGACCAGCCACTGGTTTGTGGGTGTGTGGGGTTTGTGTTCTGTCCTCTTTGTTTTCTAGTGTCTCAGGTGTTTTTGGTATTACCTTGGAGAGGCAATTTTCTGTCTGTCCATCTATCTATCTATCTATCTATCTATCTATCTATCTATCTATCTGTCTGTCTGTCTGTCTGTCTGTCTGTCTGTCTGTCTGTCTGTCTGTCTGTCTGTCTGTCTGTCTGATCTATCTATCTATCTATCTATCGATTGATTGATCGATTGATCTATCTATCATCTATCTATCTATCTTACCTTGAAGGCAGATGATGTGGTTAAGATGTTTGTGGAAGTGCTTTTTCCATCTGGGAGCCTTGAGGCCCACTTTCCTTTTAGGCCTTCATTAACCTGGCATAGGCAGATCTTGGACTGACAATTGTTATTAGTACCCGGCAGTGGAAAAATCTTGTTTCTTTACTCCTGGGGGAATTTGGGAAGCTTTCTAGGTGGGTGACACAGTTGTGCTGTCTATATTAAAGTTGTTCCACTTGTCAACATGGAGGATTTTAGAGGAGTAGATGAGTCATTTTTCCCTAACTCTATTTTTTTTTTTTTTTTTTTTTGGTGGAACCAGGGATTGAACTCAGGCCCTTGTGCTTGCCAGGGAAGTGCTTATTCCACTGAGCCATCTCCCTGGTCCCTATTTTTTCCCTAATTGTAATCATACTATATAGAGCAGCAAATATATCACATTTATGTAAATGGAGATATTTATTGAAAATTAATCAATGATGACATTGAAAAAGTGCCTGATCTTGGATTTCTTCTTTATATTCTTCGATAAGTTGAAAAGAAGATATTGTATTCAACAAACACACAAGTGATAAATTAAGGGGGGAAAATCCTTCAAAATGCAGAGGCTAAAAAGAAAAAGTGCAATAGTAACCAAAATTGATGGGTATAGAGAAAATTCACACTTATTTATTTATTTAATTTATTTTTTGAGGTACCAAGGATTGAACTCAAGACCCTGTGGCACTCTTTATTTATTTATTTATTTATTTGTTTGTTTGTTTGTTTGTGTAGTTATTTATTTTGTATTTAAGGAAAGGTCTACATGGTGTCCTGGGCCTCATTACTAGATCAGACTCATAGTAATTCTCCTGTTTACAGCCTCCCAAGTGCTGGGATTACAGGAGCGTGCCACCACGCTCAGTCTCAATTACCAGGTCAGCGTGCCCCAAGGGCGGGGCCAGCATGGCAACTCTTATTTTGGCTAGTAGATTTGCATAGCTGAATAGTTTTAAATTGAACAATCCCCATTTAAGAAATTTTCTGTATGTTATTCAAAACTGCATGTAGGATATTAAATCATATGCCTTTCAATACTTTTTGATACCAGTCCTATATTGAATCGATTGGTCTGAGTTATTAGCATTCTAAACACAGATAAGAGTATATTTTATAACAGACAATGTAAAATATTCCAAGAATATTATTCTGTGTCTCAGAATCTGAAAAGTAATAGTAATGAAAGAGCTTCCTTGCATAAAAAGAAAAGTTCATATTGTTTGATGATTTTCCACTTAATGTATTCTGACATTTTTTTTAATTAAAATTTTATGTATTTGGTACAGGGTCTCACTATGCAGCTTGAACTCATAGTGATCCTCCTGTTTTCAGCCTCCATGGCGCTGGGATTATAGACGTTTACCACCATACCCAGACTTGGTGGCAGGGGAGCAGGGTCAGGGTGGCATGTGGTGCCAGGGTTTGAACTCCAGTCCCTTTGCTTGCCTAAGCAGGTGCTTAGTCTGCTGAGTTATGTCACCAGGCCTCCTGATAATTTTTAGGTAATAAGTTTTCTTCTCAGTTTCTGAGCTGAATAGATAGTGTGGGAGTCTGGAAAAGCATGAAGAATAACAAAATTATAATTTCCTTTAAAAATGAAAGCTATGTGAAATTTACGCTTTCTGTGTTCACCAATAGGTACGATAATGTTTTTGCTCATTGCTATTGCTATAGAACTTGCCCTTTTCTTCTTGACAGGGTTTAACTACTAATGAATTAGTAATTCCCTTTAGAATTTGATGTTGAAATTGTTGCCTACAGTAAAATAAACGTGCACTTGACTGCAACTAGTTCATTTGTTACTGGTGAAGGTGCTGCTCTTGTTTTGTTGTTGTCTTCTTTGATTTTTTTTGTATACTTTGGCACTTACTGGTATTTCTAGCTTAAGGTGAAAGAGGAAACAAAGAGAAACTCCTTTACAATGTTTTGAGCCTTTATTAAAAAATATTTTTGTTTTGTTTTGAGCCTTTCGAAAACCTTTGTGACATGCTTGAACCTTTTGGCTAAAAATGAAATTTCTTTTTTTAAAAATTTATTTATTTATTTATTTTGTGACAGGTTTGAGCCTCACTATGCAGCTCAAACCTGTAGTGATCCTCCTGTGTCCATCTCCCCAGCGCTGGGATTACAGGTGTGCACCACCAATACCAGTTTGGGTGGTTTGTTCTGTGCAGGGCCAGCAATGGCCTGTGGTAGTGGGGTTCAGACTCAGGCTCTCAGGCTTGTTAGGCAGGCACTTAGACTGCTAAGCTATTTCCCTAGCCCTGAAAACGAAATTTCTGATGTTTACTGAGTGTAATTATTTTACATGGCCATTTTTTTCTCTAAATTAGTTCAATTTAGAAAGTTTATAATGAAAGGAGCATTTTTGTTCAGCATTCTTCCTTAAGCATGGTCTGAAATGAACTAAAACATCACATCAACATTCTTTCTTGAATTAATTTTTCGTTTGTATTATACTTTTCTTTAGCTAAGTCACTAATTTCACAATATTATAACTGAGAAGGAAAGAAAAGATATGGAACATACTTTTCTCTCTTGCGTATCACCTAATAAGATAGAAATGCTGGTCTTCCATGTGGAAAGACCTCAATTATTGGACATAAACTCAATTGTAAAATACTTCAAAAATTTTTAATAAAATTGATAATCAATCATATGGTTTTAAAATACAACTCTGGTACAAAAACACTCGGGGAAGAATATTTTCCCACATAGCTATTTTGTATTTTATTCAGGGCACAGTGTCCCTCAGGGACTGTTCACATTCACTGTAGCTATAGTGAGCCTTTCCTGGTCCTTGTCTCAGTCCAGGAATTTTTTATTTGTAATCCTGTGAATAACTTATTGGAATTTCATCAAGCTAATTTCAATCTACCCTTTCCAGCGCAACTCATGGTGAGAATAAAGACCCTAAAGCATGTTTATAGTTATGGGGAGCCCAGGGATCCTAAGTCCAGCCATGGTGGTGGCTCTCTGGAACAATGACCTTGACTCAGGGATAAACCTGAAAAAGCTGAGAATGGCAGGAAGTGGGTGAGTCCTCTGAGTGGGCTAGGTAGGTGGCCTGCATTTACTCTGTCATATGCAGAGAAAAGGATATGCAGAAAAGGTCATTTGCATTATGCTGTTGAGATAGTATCTAATGTTTTGGGGTCATGTGGGTTAGCTCTACTGTGTAATATTTCAAGCCCCAGGAAGTCATAGCCTCTATCTTGAGGCTCAATCTCAGCCAACAGTGTGGAGCATTGGCTCTTTATTGTCTTGACCTGGCTCATATTAAAGAACAGCAGGTTTGGGCTATCAAGGAAACATGTGGGTCATTTTTAAGGACCACCAACAACTCAGGTAAACCAATGTCCATTGCTTAAAGCCAATTAAAGGCATAAGAAAAGTCCTAGCCATATTAATACATGGAAATAGGGTCAGACACAACCAAAGCAAAGACAATTGCCTTTCTTTCAAGGAGAGTAGCCCATGCGGTCCTCCACAGTAACTATAAAGCTTGCGCTACTACAACAAAGACAGCTCTAGTTGATGTTGTATTGGATATCAGCTAGCGAAGAGTCAAGAACTGAGCTCAGTATTTGAATAGTCAAAAAATGTTTCTTTTCTCCAGATTAAATCTGTATACTTGTTTATCTGCTCATAGATTTTTATTCATTCATTAATGAAACAAGTATTTTCCTTTTTTACTCTTTGCCAGGTACTTCATTAAGCACTCAATATTAGAAGATGTACAAAACATTAAACCTTTCTCTAAGAGACTAAATATCCAACTCCAGTTACTCCTCATTCAAAAAATGGTGCCGAATGCCAAATAAACACACAGCATGGTCCCAACTATGTGTAAAAAACAATCCACTTTTATTTCCATGATATGTACAGCTGAATCAGTACTCAGGTCTTAAAGCTGTCAGGCAGTATTAATTTCAGAGAGCTCTGAAAGGAACACAGCCCCCAAATCCTGCTTGAATGTAAAGAACTTTGTGTTTTCCACGCTACTCTTGGAAAATTTCTTGTTATTGTTGGAAAATGTATTAACATCCTAGAAAACAAATAGAAGTTGCTATTCTGAAGTCCTATGAGACTTTCACTAATTCTGCCTTTGGGGTTGTAATAAAGTTAGGGAAGGAACACAAAGGTGGGGCTGAGCTTGCTGGTCTGTTCCTACAATGCCAACATTCTGGGAGGCTAAGGTAGGAGGACTGCAAGTTCAAGCTTAATCTGGGTTAATAAATAAATGGATATAAAAAAAAATTAGTTGAATCAGTGAGATCAAGATTCTTGTTTTCTGATCAACTGAGAATAAATAAAAAAAAATTCTGTATTGCTGTTTTTACTGAGGGACTATATAAATTTCATGAGACTTTTGAAAGTATAACTAACATAGCAGCCATGATAATGAAGGTTGAGTTTGTATGTTGTACATGTAATGAACAATGACTTTAGAAGTACTCTAGATATTTATTTCACAACAGAGATTCATGATTTTTTGTCTTTTAGCTAAATTTGTTTTGAAGCATTAAATACCCTGAAAGAATTGCTTATTATTGTAAAGAGTAATATACCTGATTGGTTTCCTTTTGCCATTATTCTTGGAACTTTTTTATTGAATTGAAAGAATAAATGATTATTTGTAAGTTCACTACAAAATTGAATAACGTAGTTTTGTTAAAGCTATGTTTTACCTTATGGAAATGCTAAATCTTAATTATTGCTTCCCATTAAAATAGTCATAATAGTTATTGTGGAGATGGTGCATGTGCACACCCCACCTTCTTCCTTCCTTCATCCCCTTTTCTCCACACCTCCCTTCCCTCCCTTCATCTTTTGATCCCCATCTCCTTTGAGAAAAGTATTTTTTTTTCCTCAAAAGAGGATGTCAGAAGGCATTGCAAACATACAGTGATGAAAAATAAGAGCTTAAAAAACTGACTTTGGGTTGTTAAAAACTAAATATTCCCAGACAGTAACATTTTCATGGATAAATCTCTAATAGAGGGCTTGCCAAATCACTTGAAGTGGAGGGCCTTGTAGGCAGAGCGCTGTGTGCTCCTATGGCTTGGAGAAGTTTCTGGATGGAGGTGACGAGCGACGCTTGGCGGGGCTGAGCTGTGCAGCCCTCCTCGATGCTCCCATCTACCCTCTGTCCTGAGACCGCTGTTGTCCTAGCAGAACACTGGAGGAACCGCTGGGTGCGGTTTTCCCGAACTCTCGTCGGGAAAGTTCTATGGCCACAAACAGAAAGAAAAAGGTCAGTGCAAACTCCAGAGAAGCCAAACCCTGCAGCTTGTCTTTTGTTTCTCGAGGTACTGGCATCGAGCTCCGGGGCGCTGTACCACTGAGCACCCCGCTTATTAGAATCCACCTGTCCACTCATCTATTTTGAGATGGAGTCTCTCTAAATTGCCTAGTGGGACTTGAACTTGAGATCTTCATGCCTCGGCCTTCCTCGGTGCTGAATTATGAGCACAGAGCACACTGAACCCATATGTGACTATCCATAGTGCCCCTCTGCATTTCTCAGGGAGGCCACCAGGGCAGAAACAGGATTTTCTTTTTTGGGGGGCTGAACTGGGGATTGAACTCAGCCCCTGCGCTTGCCAGGCAAGCACTTATTCCACTGAGCCATCTCCCCAGTACCCCTCTCCCCAAAAAAGGATTTTTGCTGCCATGGTTTTCATTTTCTTCTTTCTCTACTTGCCCCACATCACTCACAAGCATCCAGTCAGATGACTTTGGGGACTTGAAGGCCTTGTGTCACAGAGTTGGAGCCCAGCTTGGACGACTTCGTGATTTAGTGAGGCCCTTTCTCAAATAATAAAACGCATGGCTAAAGCTCTCTGAAGGTC
This sequence comes from Ctenomys sociabilis, assembly GCA_004027165.1. Taxonomy (NCBI): domain Eukaryota; kingdom Metazoa; phylum Chordata; class Mammalia; order Rodentia; family Ctenomyidae; genus Ctenomys; species Ctenomys sociabilis. The sequence continues at coordinate 13,672 of PVKA01034449.1, forward strand.
CTGGGCTCCATCCTCAGCACTGGAGCACACATGCACACATTTCTACAGAGCAAGGAAGGAAGCAGAGAGAAGTGTGGAATGGAAGAGTCTTTTTTGCTATGCTTTTGACAGACAGTTAATATCCAGTGTATATGAAGAATTTACCTCCAAAAATTCAATGCCTAAACAGATGAATTCAACAGATGCTTCACAAAAGAAGGGCCAAAGACCTATAAGTGTGTGAAAATCCAAGATGCAGATGAGAACTGTTGTGCCTCACACCGGGGAAATGGCTTCTCTCAAGAATACAAAGTCATCTTTCGGGTCCTCCTTTCCAAGATGATGAAGAAAAGAAGGAACAACGGTCGTGCCAGAGAGGGCTGCATTCATGTGCAGCCTGTTCGGTGCACAAACTGTACCCGGTGTTTACTCAAGGATAAGGTCGTGAAGAAGTTTGTCATTTGGAACATAGTGGAGGCCACCGCAGTCAGGGACATTTCTGAAGCAAGTGTCTCCAACAGTTATGTGCTTCCCAAGCTGTGTGTGAAGATGCATTACCTTGTAAGTTCTGCCATTAACAGCCAAATGGTCAGAAGCCTGCAATTCCATCCCAGTTTAGACCTGCTGGTGCTGCCCACGATGTCCACCAAAGCCCATGTAAGGGGAGCTGGGTCTTAATGGACTGAAGAAAACTCCCTTAAAAAAGAAATAATAAATTGAATGCTATACTTAAAAGAAGAATACAAAGTCAGCGGTGTACAGAGGTGTGTACCTGTGACGTCAGCGCTCTGAGAGGCTAAGGCAGGAGGATCACAAGCTTCCCTGGTAGTTTCTTTTCACTGCCTTCCAGTCCCCTCTGTCATGACCAAATGACTGGTACTGACTGCAGCCTCTGCCAGGTGGTGCACAGCAGTACTTCCTACACTCAGGGAGGCTGAGGCAGGAGAATCACAAGTTCTAGCCTAGCCTGGACAGACTCTACCTAAAAATAAGGGTGAGGGTGCAGGTCAGTGTGAAGCCCCTGGGTTTCATCCCCAGAACAGAAAGAAGGAAAACAAGTTGACCCAAAGAGTTGGTAAAACCTCAGCAGAACAGAAATAGATTATCCCAGGGCTGTCCACAGGCCTATGCCCCTCAGGGTTCCTCCCTGCCCCCCTAGCTTGGGCTCCTGAGGTGCTGCTGTGCAGGTGTCCCTGTCACAGCACAGCCTCCCTAGGAGCTGAGGAGCAGACAAGGCAAGGTGCTGGGTCCTGGCGAAAATGGTACCCACCGGCCCCCTGAGTCAGGGCAGGAAGGATGCAGGATAATTGGGGGGGGGTGTCACATTGCCCTCAGCACACAGCTCAGCACCTGGTCTTGCTGGCAGGGGGGAGCCGAGTCCCCTGAGAAAGGGGGTACAGAGCAAGGGATGTGGAGAGTTGGCTGAGTCTAGGCTTAGACACATGGACAGAATGCCCCCTGCCTGTGCTGGTGCCCGGCAGGCAAGTGGGAACGGCCCCCATCAGCAAATGCGTCCTAGATGCTATGTGAGAATGGAGTATAGGAAGCAGGTGAGCTGGCAGCCCTACCTGGCGGCCCAGTGCTCCAGGAGCCTGAGGCAGGAGGGCTGCAGGGCCAAGCAGGCTGTGTGGATAGCGTGGGGAAGTGGAGAGACCTGGCGTCAGAGCAAAAAGCTTGTACAAGGTGCTGAGGATGGGGCCTTGCATTCAGCCTCATTCCCATAAAAATAAAAATTTGAGGGTTTGGAGTTTAGCCCTATGCTAGAGATGGAGAGAACAAGGGAGGGAGAGAAAATGATTTGTTACCTGCTGAGACGAATGGGGGTTAACTCTTGAGGGGAATGCCCAAGTTTATAGGAAAAAAAATTGAAGTCAGTACAGTGCAGCACACCTGGAAACCCCATGCTCAGGAGGCCAAGACAGGAGGAGCACAAGTCTGAGGCCATCTGGAATACTTAGCATGAGTCCCTGTCTCAAAAATAAAATTTTATTTTATCTAGTGCTGGGAACCAAACCCTGGGCCTGACTACCACTGAGTGTGTCATAGGGTCCTGCTAAATTGCCTAGGTGAGGGGCCGGGGAGATGGTTCAGTGGAATAACTGCTTCCCTGACAAGTGTAAGGGCCTGAGTTCAATCCCCAGTTCCAAAAAAAAAAAAAAAAAGACACTATAAATTTCCCAGGTGGAAGTTGAATTTACAATCTTCTGCTTCAGCCTCCCTCAGTGCTTGTATTAACGTGAGTGCTGGCATGCCGACATAAAAATAAAATTTTAGAGAAGGCTAGAGGTGAGCTGGGTGTGGTGGCACACACCTGTAATCCTACCACTTGGGAGGCTGAGGCAGGAGGAACACTGGGAATTTGAAGCTAGCCTAGGCTATACAGTGAGATAAAGAAAAATGCAGCCATCTGCGTGTGACATGATGGAGCCCCACCACTCCAAGCCTGCCCACCACATTTTGTCCAGGTCTGCAGACCACACAGAATGGCCGCTTCTACGCCATCTCTTCTCGCTTCCTGCCTTTCAGCAACAAGGCCCAGTCGCTGGTCCTGCAGTACACCATGAAGCATGAGCAGAAGATGGACTGCAGCGAAGGCCATGTGAAGCTCTTCCCCGCCGGCCTGGACCAGCAGACCTTGAGCGCCACATCCCCCTACTACATCATGCTCGGTGAGTCAGGTTGCACTGCGCCTGCCTTCGGGCTGCGGCTCAGTGGCAGGCCGGGCACCGCAGGGAGCACCTGGCTTGAGGGGCTCAGCACTCTTTAGCCAGACTGTGCAGACTGGGCATCCTCTTCCACCACTCACACCCAGCATGCTTTAGCACCCAACACTCTGTGCTCAGGGCTGGGGCCTTGGACATTCTGCGAGGGTTCTGTCCTGGAGCACAGCCCAGCCCTGAAGTGTTTTGAGTGCAAAGGGACACTCAGGAAAAGGCATTGCGGCTGGGTGTGGTGGTGCACACCTGAGATCCCAGCACTCAGAGGGTTGTTGCGAATTTGAGACCAGCCTGGGCTACAAAGTGAGCTCAAGGCCAACCTGAACTGCATAGTGAGACCCTGTCTCAAAAAGACAAAAAAAAAAAAAAAAAAAAAAAAAAAAAAAAAAAAAAAAAAAAAAAAAAAAAATGGGCGTTGGTGGTATAGTGGTGAGCAAAGACAAAAAAAAAAAAAAGAAAGAAAGAAATTAAGAAAGAAAGAAAATGGCATTGCAGCTGTGCCTGCCCCCAAACCTGGTATCCCAGCATTCTGGAAGGCTGAGGCAGGAAGATTGCAAGGGTAATGCTGACTTGGGCAATTTAACAATTTAGTGAGACCCAGTCTAAAGAATAAAAAGGCTGTGGATGTACGTCAGTGTGAAGGCCCTGGGTTAAATTTGCACCAAAGGAAATAGCCATTGTGCTTGTTTCTGTAAATAAATAAATAAATAAATAAATAAATAAATAAATAAAAATAAATCTCTAATAGATGTTATTCTACACTTTTGGGAGTCATGAAAGCTAAAAATTGTTCAAATGTGTGAAAGCAGGACTTGGCCTCAGTGCCTGAACAGTCAAGCTACCTCCTTCCTGAGATAAGCATCCTGACTCGTTAAAGTCAGCTGTTGGTCACTAGGCAACTGTGTGTCACCTGTTGCTAACTTTGCAAAGGTATAAATCAGTGCCTATACTGTTGTTCTGGGGATTTTTCACCAACCAGGCAGTTGAGCTACTACCTAAGCCAGCTCTTACCTTCTTGTCTAACTTCCCCTCATTCCTGCTGCAATTTCTCCTTGGGCACCATGGATCACACTGAAAGACCAACAAATCCCTATACTACCCCACACAAAAACAAATTTACTTTGAATGAATATTCATTTCCTATCCACTGGGCAACAGGATCCTCTTAACATTTTTAATGGGAGTCACAAATATGACTTATAAATATTTCACTTAAAAAAAAAACTATAACCCCAGAGAGCAATGAGATTGTGGAAAGTAAATGGGATTTTGGTTTATCTTGGCCTAAATTTCAATTTGGTTTTAACATTCCTTTATTTGTGATCCAGGCAAGAAGCAAGCTTTCAAAGTTGTGATTCACTCAAATTAAGGATAAGAAATTACTTGGCATACAGTAGCTTTCAAGAATTTTGTTTTTCTTTTAAGAAAGGCAAGTGATCCAGAAATGGGATGGATGGGGGAATTCCAAACATACTATGAGCATAAGACTGGGCTCTGAACAAGAGTAGAGAGGAGGAAAGGAAATTTTAATAACATCTTTGTGTCTCTCAAGTGATGTGCAAGTGTTATTAAATTTGACAGTCATTCATAATAGACTGGTTTAAAATATAAGCTGAGAAATGAAAAAATAATGCCCTCGTAAACTATGCAAACTGTTGGGAGGTATTGTAAGATCAAAGCAGTAGAAGAGGCTGGACATGGATGTGAGGAGGACTGCTTGACCTGTGCTGCACACTCAAGGCAAATGTGGCATGGTCCATCTATTGAAGGACGGTTGTGTTTTCCCAGGCACTTTGCTAGTAGATGGTAGGTGTGAATATGGAGGCCATCAGTTGCCTCTACCCTCTTCAACCACCATCATAGATTGGAAACTTGCACAGATGGTGGAAACCATATGGAACAAGGATGAAGAGATTCTCTTTAGACACAGAATGCCTGCAAGTGAACCTTGATTTTTCAGCCACTTAGATTTTCTTCTTTGGCTTATCATTCAGCTTTTTCATGCTATACTTCTTTCATTTTTAAAATTGGGAATCATGACAATCCCTATCTCATAAGGACTTTAGAGGATATAACAGATTTACTCAAGTAAGCATGTTCTAAACAGGCAATATTCCTGGGTATGCCATAGGTGTAAAATCTCTGTAAAATTTAATCTTATTACTGTGACAAATTCTACAGTTGACATCAGTGTGTAAATCATTTCAATTTGTTCATTTTTATTTCTTAACCGATGTGAGTCTGAAGGAAATTAACAGAATAAAGCTATGTTTGCATACATGACTTTATAGTTCTTGCTTCTATACTGAATAGACCTGATTCATTTCACACATTTACAACTTGGTATGGAGTTTCTCTGAAACTGGTACCTATACATGATAGACAAAGGAGAGAAGACACGCACTTTTATTTGGCTAGTTTTTTCCGACTAATTTCCATACTATGGAAGGAATTTCTACATTATAGAAGTGCTAGGGAGCAGTGGGATAAATTTGAATAGGACTGTTCTGGAAAATACTTTTATTTTTTTAAAAAAGCAAAATAGGCAACAAAATGATGACATTGCTGAATACCTTCATTGAATTGAAAAATGACAGAAGGTAAACATGGAAAAAATTTGATCATGCATAAAGATGAAAATATATATGTTTGAACAAATTGCTAAAATTGAGGTATATAGAATAGAGAAATTATGAGCTTGTATGTTTTTCAAAAGACCTCGTGTTCATTAATTATCATATCACTGGAGTTATTGCAGTTTTTAGGCAAGTGAGACATAAAATTAAGACAGAACTTCCAAAGGCTGAGTGTTTTGTACAAATCTATGTCTCTTCTTCCTCTTCCTCTTCTTTCTTCCTCTTCCTCTTCTTCTTTCTTCCCCTCCTCCTCCTCCTCCTTCTTTGTACAGAGTACAGGCTCTATGGTGTCTCACTACACAGATCAGACTGGTAGCGATCCTCCTGTTTTCAACCTCCCTAGTGCTAGTTACAGGCACACGCCACCACACCCAGTCTCAATTACTATCTCAGTGCATCCTGAGGGCAGGGCTGGGCCAGCATGTTATGTCTCTATTCTTGAAATGTATTGTACACTTAAGATACTAAAAGCACTCTCAGAGAAAAATATATACAACAATGGTTTTTGCATCTATAGAGATTTTAAGGAAAATCTATAGTATACTTAATTTGCACACATTCATTTATAAACTATTTTAGTTGATTACTGAACAAGAATGGTTGAATGATATTTCTCAACATTGTATAGTTAGACTTCAATCTATAGTAAATTTTTTTTAAAGAACAAAGGAAGCATGTTTTGGAAGATTTGAACTTCCAAAGTTCAAGTTCTTATATTCGTGAAGTTTAAATGACATCAAACTTTGCAATAGGTGGTTTTGCATCCTATCTCATTGGGATCTGAGAAACTTATTTCAAACTACATCAAAAATAGAAACTCTTTGGAAATTCTTAAAAGTGTAGTACAATCTACATGTGGTACAAATGTTCAAATTATGTTACTCTGCTTAATGATTGTTAAGAAGTGAAGGTTAATAAAGTATTGATTTTGATGGCATGACAAAGGTCTTGGAGAATATAGATAAAATGGAATGGAGAATTGAAAGCTTTCAAATAAGACACTTACTTTATTAAGAAAGTTAAAAATGCACTTAGGATTTGGCATACAGCAGTAATAAAATCATGTAAGTAATTTGTACATGTATAAGATTTTCCACTGAGTTATTTAATGAACAAATTTGCTTTTCAATGTAAGCATGAGCTTTAAACTTCAAGCGTAGATGCAGTAAAGCACATAAGCTATTTTTTTAAGTGAATGAGTTGAATTCAAACAAAATAGAGCAATTTAAAAATCACTTTCTATTGTCCCTTCAATAGTTTTGAGTGTTTTTAGCTCTATCAACTTTGTAACACTATAATATTTGTTCCATATTTTGTTCCTCCATCCATATACTCAGAAGCTGTACCTGTAGCATTTATTATCTGTAAGGTGGATATTCAGCAGATACAGTTTTAAAAAACACAAGGTCAGACATGAACCTCAATCTTAGTTCAGTAAAAAGGGAAAATTTTCATTTAAAAAAGAGGAAACAGGCCTGGTGGTGTCATTCAAGGGTGAAGCAGTGGCTTTGTTACTGGCAAGCCCTGTGAAGATTGACATTTTGTTGCAGATATTTGCAGAGTGGAGATAAGTTGAATATAGAGGAGCACATAGAGGAGACTCATCATACATAAACCTCACAAACTAAAAATAAAATAATTTATTTACAATTATTGAATGGATCATATATCCTAAGCTCTGTGCTGATTGCAGTGTAGACTGATTATGTTATTGCTCTGGAGAACTCTAACAGCAATTTGAACAGGGCGCTGGTGGTAGATAGAAATGTGGAAAACTGCAAAGGAAGAAAACATTTTGATCATGGCCTACATTAAAAATAGTATTTGCATTCTGATCCAGGACTCATGTGCGTGGAAACAGACACAACCAAAGCTGCACACAGGAAGACCTCCTACTTAACTATGTTCATTTCCATAGAAGAAAGAAGCCTCAGCACAACCCCCGCATCTGAAGTATGAAGATTCCTTGCCCTTGTTTCTAGGCAGCTCACACACTTGGCTATCTCCTGGTGTGTCTGAGTCCTGGTCCAGTGCTTTGGACAAAATGTGAAGCGTGTTGAGGGCAGAGTTTGGCTCTTATGATGCTGTGTATACTTCTGAAATTGGGTTAGTTTTTCTAGACTTCTGAAAGGTATCTCTTGGCCTGGAATACTGCTAGAGCTCCTTGTCTAAATTGGGATTCATTCCTTGACTCTTGGGATGGAAGAAAAGATTTTTTTTCTCCCATGGCTTTTTCTGACTCCTCTTTGTCTCTTACCTGAGTTTACCTTTTTTATGGGAACTCCCAATACAACAGAAACCCTCGTCTCTAGCTCCTACTACTTCTAAATGGTTAAAATACAGGTTCTGCATTTCTTGGTAGCATAACAGGGCAATATGGAACTTCCATGGCTTCTTTGGAGAAATCTGAAATCTGTCCATTCTGGTTTTCCTAACACTTCTACCTTCCCATCACTTTTGCTTCTCCTCCTCGTCCTCTTCCTCCTCCTCTCTTCCTCCTCCTCCTTCTTCTTTACTTTGAGATTTTCTATGGTTTCCTTGTATCTTTTACTACCCCTTCCCCAAGTTCCTACCTCTTTATCCCTCTATTCTAATCCTTGACAGTTATTTCTCTTCCTGGTCCAGTTCTCTAGCTTCCCCTAGTGACTGGAACTCCCCTCTTTTTTAAAAAAAAAAGTTTTATTTTATTTTGAAGAGTAAAAACAAGCAAAATCAAATAGCAAAAAACAAATGGGGTAACATACAACAATGCATATATTACAGATTTTCAAAACAGGAATAGCTAACTATCGTTGTTATACTATCTATTTTGTCATCAAATATGTTGCTCAGATTAGCATAGTTACAAAATATTGGGGAAATAATTGAATATTGGTACTTGCTTTTAAGAAATCTTGTGTTTTTTGTTTTAATTTATTTTAAAGGGAGTATAACAATTGATAAGATGTTAGAAATGGTACACATTTAGAAAACTAAGATGAAAGACATTCAAACATGGGTTTTGAATCACACATTGCTGTCCTTGATGTAGTTGTTCAGATAGCAGGTATCAGTATGCAGTTAGTCAGGGTGAAAATTCTACACTAACTCCTATTTTCAAAAAAAACTGATGGAAATTATGAGTACAATCATTTCACCCATCCTGTATATATACTTGCATATTTTTCTTTCCTTCCATTCTTCCCATCTTTTCTCCACTCCCTTGTCTTCTTTTTGTAATCCTTAAGATCACGTTCTTTCAGTTTTATGATACCTATTATACTTTTCATGTTTTATTTATTCTTTCAGGTTCTTACACTAGAGAGACAATATGATATTTACACATGTGAGTCTGTATTATTTCACTTATGAGTATTGTGTCTATTTCCATCCACTTAGCAATAAAGGATTAGTTTTTCTTTGTTTATTTTTTTATTGTTGTCTTCTTTTTTTAATTAATTTTTTATTTTATTGAAGTACAAACATCAATCAGACAGTTTTAAGACACCTTGACAAGATAGATTCAATAAATTAATACATTGCAAACTGTTTTCATAATGTTTTGGTATCGTACAAGGTGCATACATGATATACTTACAGACATTATTAGAGCAGATGTCTCATCAGTAAATTAAAAGTGTAGCTGTTTACTTATCTTATTTTTTATACCTGAATTATATCAAAAATTCAATAATTATTTTCCTAGTGGATGACCATAGTACTAGAAGCCGACATAATATCCTGTCCAACCACCATTAGTACAAATCTTGCATCTCATAGGATAGCTGAGTAGTACTGCATTCTATAAAAATACGACATCTTTTTCATCCATTTCTTAAGTGATTGTTTCTCGAGATTTAGCTATGACAAACAGTGCTGCTATACACATGGGTGCAAATATATCACTATGATATGATGTTTTCAGTTCCTCTGGGAAAATTCCAAGTAGGGGCATAGCTAGTCTGAATGGGATTTCAGTCTTAGTTTTGTAAGGAGTCTCCACTCTGATTTTCATAATGGCTGCATAAGTCTACATTCCTACCAGTAGTAGAGAAGTGTTCCCTTTTCCCCACAGCCTCTCCAGCATTTGCTGTTCATTGATTTCTTTATGATAGCTATTCTTGCTGGGATGAGGTGGCATCTTAATGTTATTTTAATTTGCATTTCTCAAATGGTCAGTGCTATGGAATATTTTTTTCATGTATTTATTTTCCACTTGTATTTCTTTCTCTGAGAAGTATGCATTCATCTCAGATGCTCATTTTTGGATTGGATCTTTAAATTTTGAGGGCCAAATTATTTTTTTAGTTCTTTATATAAATTAGATAGAAGTCCTTTGTCTGAGTGATTGTTGGTCATAATATTTTCCTAGTTTGTGGGTTGTCTTTTCACTGTTGGTGCTTTCTTTTAACATGCAGAAACTTCTTTTTTTTTTTTTTTTTTTTTTT
>PVKA01034450.1:0-23453 GCA_004027165.1 Ctenomys sociabilis
CCTCCTTCTCTTCTTCTTCTTCCTCTTCTCCTCCTTCTCCTCCTCCTCATCTTTGGTACAGGGTCTACAGGATGTTCAGGTCATTAAGCAGATCAGACTCATGGTGAGCCTCCTGTTTTCAGCTTCCCAAGCACTGGGATTACAGGTTTGTGCCACCATACCCAGTCTCAATGACCATCTCAGTATGCCCAGGGGCTGTGGCCAGCACAGCATGTCAGGGATTGAACCTGTTACTGCTGCTGTGCCAGTACTACCTAAGCAGGTGCTTTAGTCCACTGAGCTATTTGGCCAGCCCTTTGAGGGTAGACAGTAAGCCAACACATGGAGGGAAACATCATTTGAAAAATGTGGCAAGTCCCATGAAGAAAAGAGACCAGTATCAAGGGAAAGAACAAGCTGGTCAGTGAATAACTCTAAGATACAAAGAAATGGATGAATAAAAAAAGAGGAGAAGCCATAGGGAACTAGAAGGTAGACTCTTGGGGATGAGGGAGCGCACGGGGCAAGGAGAGGTTAGAGGAATTGAAAATGACAGAGATACCTTAAATGTATGCATTGGCTCCCCAGAATGAATATCACTGTGCTGTATTCCAAGCAGGCACTAATAAGAAAAGAAAAGGAAGCCTCTTGGGAGGAAAGGTGACCTTTGAGCTCCAATATGAAGGATAACGTGGAACTCATGTTGATAGATCAAAAGAAGACAGTTTTCCTGGCAGAAGGGACAGCATTTGGTGAGAGGTATGGTGAAGAGAAAGACAAAGACAGATGGATGAATGAATGAATGGATGGACGGACGGACAAAGTATACCTGAAATGGCAGTTATTGCTAATAGTTCATGGAAGTTTAAATACCAGCCAAACTTCAAGTTCGAGGACAAGGGTGTATTTTGGGTACTCAAAAAGTCTCGTTGGGTACATTGAGTTCAACAGGCTGTCTTTGCAGCAATCCGTGGCACTGTAGTAATTAGTAAGTTTTCTGTTGCTTTGTTTTGCTCTCAGTTACACATTATGTGACTTACAAATGTTGAAGGCCACCTCCTCATCGCTGGCTTGTGCTAATTTCTTTTTCTGCACATCAGTTTTGTGCTTTGCATGTGAGTGTGGCCATTGGACAGAGCTCCCACTTTCTGTCACCACCTGTGGGGCCGAGGGGGCATCACCACCCTTCCTTAGCTGTGAAAGCCCCTATTCTGTCTGTTACCAAGAGATGGCTCCTTTCTCCTGACCGAGTGCGTATTACTTTAATGTGGCCCTGAAAGCAGTTTTATAATCTGAAGAATAAACAGATTGCTTATCAAACTCTCTTTGTCTTTTCCTTTGTGACCTAGTAACATTTACTCTGCTTTGCAGAAGCATGGCAAAGGGGCTGGTTGCCTGCATCAACTATTTCCATCTCAGGAAAACGTAATTCCAACAGCTTTCAGGCGACGGGTGGCACCCCCACCTCAGGGTCATTGCTGAGCACAGCCAGCGATCATGGCTGGCTGCTCTGTCGTTATTCATAAGTTTGTATCATTTTACAATGTTTGCTTGAAAGGATGGATGTGTTTGAGGCTTTGTGAAAACCAAACATCTTTTTCTACAGTTAATGGTTTGGGATTCATTTTTTTCCATTATTGTGTTTGGATAAATGTTGAATATGCATTTCTAAGAATCCATAATTTTTAAATTACAAATGCCACAGATATAGAGAAATGTTTCCCAGCGATAAAGCAAAGGGTTTATGAAAATTCTACAGTGGCATTGGTGGGTCATGTAGCATTGCCGGGCCCTGTTAGCTTTCACTTCTTCTGTTTGTAGACCTTGAAACTGGGAGTATCTGTCAACCTGTTGTGAGTTTGGAAAGCATGAATAATTAAGAAATTCTTCTGCCTGGCCTGGTGGCCCACACCTATAATCCTAGCACTTGGGAGGCTGAGGCAGGAGGGTCACTGTCAGTTCAAGGCCAGCCTGGCTATGAGTGACTTCAAGGCCAGCCTGAGCTACAGAGAAAGATGCTGTTTCAAAAGAAAGAAAGAAAGAAAGAAAGAAAGAAAGAAAGAAAGAAAGAAAGAAAGAAAGAAGGAAGGAAGGAAGGAAGGAAGGAAGGAAGGAAGGAAGAAAGAAAGAAAGAAAGAAAGAAAGAAAGAAAGAAAGAAAGAAAGAAAGAAAGAAAGAAAGAAAAGAAACGAAAAAAGAAAAAGGAAGGAAGAAAAGAAATTCTTCCTAATGTGGAACCAGAACTCTTTATTTCTGTTCACAGGACACTGCAGAAGGCAACTGATTGCAGGGTACTTATTCTGCTGAAATTCTGTTCAGAAGAGAACAGTGAATACAACTTCTCCAGGACTCTGGTTTGAATTAGGTACTTCATAGATCTTTTTCTCCTGATTGGCACATATTTTATTTATGATTCTTAAAAATATCATGCTTTTTACCTTATAAACAAAACTGTCCAAACTTTTAAACACAAATGTTTCAGTTGTTTCTCATTTGGGGAAAGGAGGTCTCCTTCTAATGGCTGTGAGTGAAAACTAACATGTTTCTGACTGTGGCAGGGTTTTCTTCCTTTTTCTTTTCCTAATGGCATGTTGGAATTGTAGGAAAATATTGTGATGGAATGGAACGTACTGGTGAGAGCAGTGGGAAGCAATGATCTTTACTACCCAGAGACAGGATGGTATGCTAGTGTTGGCCTGGCTTAGCCCCCACAATTCGGTCCATCCCCAAAGAACCCCTGATTGCTGATCCAAATAATTACCTGGCTTACTGCCAGGTTCATTCAGAAATTGCCGGTATTGTCTTCTGTAAGATGATATGTCCCTATGATCTCTCCCTCTCTCTCCTCAGCAAACCAGAATCCTGGATATAATTTGATCTTCATTATGGAGAGGGAAGCTGAATTAGATAATAGAAAACCTGGAGAGTTTAAGTAACAGAGGATCAACCTCACTATTCTCCATGTGGCTCTGCTTCTGGCTGGGGGAGTTGTTTGTGGCTCAAGTGAATGTGCTAGGAACCAGGGAAAGAATATCTTGCGACTAAGACCTGAGGCAAAGGCCCCTCCCTCTCAAACTGCCATCCCCAGTGTCAGCCCTGATCTTAGATTTACATCTACAAAGGCAGCTGCCAAGAAGCCTTCTGTGCAGGTGTAATGCACCTCTCCCTCCTGCCTCCAGCAGCCTGCAGGTACCAATTTGCCACATCCTCCGCGCTTGATGGAGGGCTAGGAATTAGAGGGGGTGTTTTGCTCTCTCGTCACTTGTCTCCTTACGGTATAATTATCTGAGTTCCTAGGTGCTGCAGTGATATATGAAGAAATCTGAAGAAGAAATACAATATGTCTTCATTGTCTTTCGTCATTAGCCCTTGATTAAATATTTCTTACCCTGGGTTAAGGTAGCATGGGGTGGATCCAGCCTCAGCTGGAAGAGGGGAGTCTTTATGTCTCTCCCACATGCCCAGCTGTGTGTCTGGGATCGAATTGCTTGACCTCTCTGAGTCTTCACATTTTATTCTGTAAAATGAGAAAATAGACTGGATTATTTCTTTAAGTTCTTGTAGGCCTGAATTTTCTCTTTATTCTGTAGCTATAATTGATACTCAAAAACCAGGATGAGAATGAAAATACCCTGCTTATCAAGCAAGAGTGGGTGATCAGTAATGAGGGCTTCTCAGTTGGGTACCCGGCCATCCACTGAGGGCTTCTTCACCAGATACCTGCTCATCCACTGAGGGCTTCTTCACCAGATACCTGCTCATCCATTGAGGGCTTCTTCGCTGGGTACCTGGCCATCCTTCCTGCACTTCTGAAATACACAGCAATGTTAGGATAGTAGTAGGAATTCAAGCAGCTCTTTGCCCGCATGGGGAATTTATTTGGGGATTTTATTTTACAGTTGAAAGTATCTCTTAGGAAGTACTAAGTGCCACCCCATGCACTTTACAGTCTTTATAATTAGATTCTGAGATGTTTACTAACTTCATGTACCCAGTTACCATACCTGTGTGTGCCTAAAAAGCAGTTAATTTCCAAAGCTGTACTCCAAAGTCTCTTTGCCTTCCATATGTCATGTTCTCCTTAAAGTCATATTCTAAGGAAGGTTAAATTTACCGAGTCATTTGTCCTCACATCTCTTCCCTTTGTCTCAGCTTCAGCAAATGCAAGCTAAAAACAAAACTATTTTAGGTTTAAATCCAAAGTATAAGTGATATCATTTGCATGATTCCCTGGCAAATACAAGGGCATGAGTTCAATCCTTGATTCCACAAAAAAAAAAAGTGTCTTTGCATACATTATTTTAATTCACTCTACTCATCACCCTTTTCAAGTGCAAAGGACAGGAATGTTATCTCGATGATATGAACCACAGAATCAAGTTGGGAGGTAAAACTTAAAACAGAAAGGAGACAAGTGTCTACAAAGGTCTTACACTGAAGCTGGAGAACAAACTGGGTTTCCTCTGAGGACACACTTAGGTAAAGTCTGCATTAGTCTGGGGCTCTGCCTGACATGAAAAATCATCAAGCAAATCTGGAAGGCCAGCTTCCCAAGTTTCGAGTGACTGTGTGTCTCTCTCCCCCATGTCAAGCATGTGGCCTCTGCTTAAAGCACTTTTGAAGAGGATTTTTTTATAATCCTGATTGTGCCTAAAAACCATTGCCTATGGTATATGCCAAAGGTGATATCATCCTGAAGTTCTGAATGAGCTTCCAGAAATTCTATGAAGCCAGCTTGACGGATTTTCCAGGCTGATGGACGGTGACTAAATCGCTGTGCATTTCCTAAGAGAAGATCATGTTGTATGAAGTATGGCTCTCATACACTCAAATGTGTAACAACTTTTTGAGGGTTGGGTGGTCCTTTCTTCCTCATTGAATTTGGGCTTGATGAGTACATGACATAGTGCCTGCCTCAGGAGCAGGACCTCAGCCTCTCTTTCCCAGCTCAAGGACTTGAGCTACAAGAAGGTCAGAGTGACAGCCACACTGTAAGAGCTCGTAAGTGTAATCCTCCAGCCTGAAGAGACGTCTCATAGCATCCAAGTGACCCCTATACACTTCCCGCAGGCCACCTTACGCTCCCTAGCTTGAAGCATTTGCAGAATCCATACAAGCTGTGAAATGATTTCCTTCCACAAAACCCTGGAACAAAGAAGTGTGTGCTCCACTTTCTGGTAAGCCTTGCTGAGCTATCCAGAATTGTGGTTTAGCGCCACAGCCTTGGACCTTTGGCAAACAATATCATTTCTTTCAAATGAAGATAATAGCAAGCAAAGGTCACTATCATTATTACTTCCTCTCTCTCTCTATCTCTATTTTTGTTCATAAATGTTTCAAGGTTTGGAGGCAGACAACAGAGAGAGAAGGAAAGAAAGAAAAAGAGAATGAAAGAGAAAGGAAGGAAGCAAAAGAAGACTGAGTTTGTAGGTCTATGGTAACAAACTTTGGATGAGATTTCTTCAATAGAGCATCATATTATTTGATTTTACCTATTTGAAAGCAATAACTTACAGTGACAAGTAACACCTTGCAAACCCGTTGGCTGCTCCATGCTGTCACCTGATTTGTTAAGGAAAATACCCACTAGTTCTGGATTTTAACACCTTCCATTGTGTGGTGCCTCCACAAAATAAAATATTGCAGAAAAGTTAAGTCCCAGGAGAAGCCAGTCTGAAAGTTTTATTCAGTGAAAGAAGAGTAATTCACGGGGCAGAGCTGGAAGTACACGAATGGAGTCTAAGCTTTGCCTGCAATCTCTCAGTTTTTGTATCCTCAAATTTTTTAGCTGGGGAAGCTTGGACTGTCTAATTTCTTGGAATTAAGAACATGGTAGAGACTTTTAGCAGGCAGATGAATCAGAGTCACTTAGGGTTGAGAGGGTCCTTGGACCCCTTCAAGTACAACCTCCATAGATATAATAAACTTCCCTTTAAAAGTTTCTGCCAGGAGTGGTGGAGGGATAGTTCTAATGGGAGCCCAATGAGGGGATGGGATGGGGTAGTGTGGGCAACTCAGGATTTCTGCCGGGAAAGTAAAGTTGGATAAAAGAAGAGTGGGGATTAGAGCCAAAGCCAGATGCTTTGGGAAGTGGGGGTGAGTGACATGAAGGTGAGCTGAGGTGTTTAATGGAACGAGCCATAGATCAAGTTACTATTGAGGTACAGGGATAGAAAAATAGGCAACTGAGAGGAACAGGCCCTTTTCAGGACAAGAAAGGCAAGCTTTCCATGAATACATGAAAAAAGTTTTAGTATCACTGTTCATTAGAGAAATGCAAATTAAGACAATGCTGAGATTTCATCTCACTTCAGAAAGAATGGTAAGCAGCAAGAAATCAGGTTAAAAATAAATGCTGGTGAGGCTGTAGTGAACAGGGGGCTTTCTCCATTATTGATGAAAATGTGAACTAGTGTAACTATTATGGGAATCAGTGCCAAGGTTCCACAAAAAAGTAAAAGTAGAAATTCTACTTGATCCAGCTATTCCCTTTTTAATTATCTTCCCATTACAGTTCAAGGCACCAGTGATATACTTGTTATCCCTGTTTATAGCAGCATAATTCATAATATCCAAGATATTAGGTGCAATATATACTGTATGTCCAGCAACAAACGAATGGATAAAGTACACTGTGGAATACTATTCTGCTATAAAGAAGGATAAATTTGAACCATGTGTAAAAAAAGTGATATACGTTGAAAACATAATGCTAAGTGAAATAAATCAGAAACACATGCTTAAATACTGTATGATTTCTTCCATATGCAAAACCAAAGTATAAATAAAAAGTAACATAAAAAAATAAAAAGCAACATAAGGGAAATAAAATGTGGTATTCATATAAAATAGAGTACTATTCTGCGTAAACAAGATAAATTTGATTTACCTGTAGGAAAACAGATGCACCTTGAGACCAGAAGTTTAAGGGAAATAAGGCAGACATGCAGATTAAATACTGCCTGGCTTCCCTTGTATGAGAAACCTAAACTGTACATAAATTAAAGAAGAAGACAAAAGATAGGTCATAGGAAACAGGGAGATAGGACTTTTGCAAAGGAAAGGCCAAGATATGGAGAGGGGAGGGGAAAATGGAAGGGCCAGGAAGGGGATAATAAAAAAGAACTAAGTCATACTACATATGTCTGCCAACTCCACAGTGAATGTAACATTGAAGCACTGAAGCACATATTAAAAACCAAAAAGAAAAGAAGAAATAGGAGGAGGGAGAGGAGGAGGAGGAGGAAAAAGAGAATGAGGAGGAGAAGCAGAAGCAGAAGCAGCAGGAGGAGGAGGAGGAGGAGGAGGGGGAGGAGAAGAAGGAGAAGAAGGAGAAGAAGGAGAAGAAGAAGAAGGAGAAGAAGAAGAAGAAGAAGAAGAAGAAGAAGAAGAAGAAGAAGAAGAAGAAGAAGAAGAAGAAGAAGAAGAAGAAGAAGAAGCACTGCACAAGCAGAGGCGACATGGACCAGGACAGCGAGTGGTGAGAGAGGCTGTACACAGAACAGAGGTGCTTCTTTTGCTTAATTCCAAGAAAGCCCAACTCTGGTGGAGAATGGTGGCTGTGCTGGTTGGATCTGAGCTGATCACATTATTGTGGAGCAATAGATGCTATCTGAAAAAATGAGCGTGACAACGAACCTACAGTGTTACAGCAGAGAGTAGTGGAGAAGAGGTGGAAGGAATTTGAGACCTGCCAAAAAATGTTAACAGAAAATGTAGAAATAGAATAAACTGAAAGATTTAGTATATAATAAAGGGAGTCTTTCAGTGAGCAGGATAAAGATGGATTAACGGATGTCACTGAAATATAGTTCTAGTTATTTGGTGGCACGTGAAGTTTGATTTCTGCTGCACTCCATGACAAAACAAATACTAGACGGACAACACTTAAAGGTAGGAAATGCCATTAAATTGTTTTTCATGGGGAATGTTAAAAAATACAGTTTTGACATGATGAAAACATCATGTGAAACTCAAAATCACAAAACAAAGACATGAAGTAAGCCAATTACATAAGATTTTAATTGAAATATATCACATAAATATAAGAAATTCAGTTAATTAAGAAAAATTGCTACTGTATCAAAATATTTCAAGAGCAAAGTCAAAATAAAAATTTTACAAAATAAAAATTAATTTTGTAAAATCTATTACAAAAAGGAATTATTTTCTTAACTAAGAACCCATATACAATAAGACAAAGATAAAAGTCAGCTATATTAATTTAAAAAATAGGTGGATGCTACATGGACAGTTCTTTTTTTAAAAAAGGACTGTCAGGGTTGGGGAGATGGCTCAGTGGAATAAGCACTTCCCTAGCAAGCGTAAGGGCCTGAGTTCAATCCCCAGTTCCAAAAAAAAAAAGCTCAAAAACATAAAACAATATTCAACCTAATTCATCAACTATTAAATAAAAATTAAATCATAAGACATATTTTTTACATTATGAACTACATAAAAATTCCAAAATGCCTAGTTGGTGAAGGAATAGAGAAGACACAATTAGAAAGAAGCAGTTTGGAAATATTTAATAGGAAAGTAATCAGCACACACATTGCTTTTTTAATTTTTTTTATTTTTATTTATTTATTTATTTTTTGTCTTTTTGAGGCAGGGTCTCACTATGCAGTTCAGGCTGGCCTTAAGCTCACTTTGTAACTCAGGCTGGTCTCGAACTCACAACAATCCTCCTGCCTCAGCCTCCCGAGTGCTGGGATTACAAGCATGCGCCACCACGCCCGGCTACATTGCTTTTTTTATTTCATTATCTTGGTGGAACCAGGGTTTGAACTCAGGTCCTTGCACTTGCCAGGGAAGCGCTTATTCCACTGAGCCACCTCCCCAGCCCTCACACTGCTTTTCAACAAAATTTTTTCTCTGTGTGTGTGTGTGTGTTTGTGTGTGTGTATGTGTGTGTGCATGGGCGCACGTGCAAGGTCTCATTATGCAGCTCAGACTGGTAAGGATCCTCTTGACTTCTGCCTCCCTAGTGCTGGGATGGCAGGCATGTGCCATGATGCCCAGACTCCATCGCTGGCTCAGCATGCCTCGGGGGCAGGGCTGGCATAGCATGGCCCCTGCGCTAAGCAAGTGCTGAGTTATGTCACCAGCCCTAATACACACATTTCTGACCCAGTAAAACCGTTTGTAGAAACAACTGTGCAGGGACTGGTCAAGAATGTTTACTCTTGCATTACTTGTAATTAAAAACTTAGGGCCAATTTTTGTCAATAAAATATTATGAAACATAATATTAGAAGGAGAATTGAATGAAATTCAGTTGGGACACATTGATATTGCAGAATAAATACTATGCAATGATTAATAAAGATGAGACAAAATATATATGAATAATATGAATGATAATCAAACATCTTAAGTAAATAAATTCAAGCTATGAAAACTTGATCGCAAGGGAGCTTAAAAAATATTCCATTATGTAATATTGCATAGAAAATATGTGGCATATACCTGCTGGATTATTTCCATGAATTTTCTCATGGGGTTTAGATTGGGATGATGGTGGGAATACTTTAACATTTCACCTGACACGTATCACTCTATTTGACTGCTTTTTACTACGACAACATATTATCGCTAAAACTACATGTAGAGCCAGGCCTACAATGCAGAGACTGTCTAAGATCTTCAGAATAAAATTTAGGGCTGAGGTTTCCATCAACTGAACCATATTGCTCCTCTCTTTGAATGGAAATGCAAAACTTGGCCCTCACTGGATGTTCTGAGTTTATTTCAGTTCCAAATTAAAACAGCAAGATTGAAAACCAGCCAGCACTACAGCTGCCCACCGAGAAGGGACGCCACAGTCAATCTTACACAAAACTATCTGGCTGGATGTAAATACAGTATTCTAAGTCATATGAAAATGGGAAGGGAATGCAACTATCTTCTCCTTGATTTTTCTTTGTTTATTTTGTATAATATCATGTTTTGATGTACATAGAGCAAAATGGTTTTTGCATTCAAAAAAATTAACATATCGGTCACCTCATACAGTTATCTCTGGGTACGTGCACGTGGTAAGAGCACCTGAAATCTACTCTCTGAATGGCTTTCAGGACACAATAGAGTGTTGTCCCCTCTTGTCCTTGGGCTATACATTAGCTCTCTTGACACTCCTCTACAGAACTGCAACTTTCTACTCTTTGACTGATACATCCCATTTTCCCCTCCTTTTCTCCTAGTAACCACTGTTCTAATGTTTCTATGTATTTGACTATTTTTTTGAAGATTTTGTCTGTAAATGAGGTCATGCAATAGTTTTGTTGGCTTATTTCATTTAGCATACTGTTCACCTACACTGCTTCAAATAATAGTGTCTAATTTTTAAAGGCTGAATATACTTATTTCCACAATTTTTTATCCGCTCATCGACAGACACCTACCTTGTTTGCATTTCTTAGCTCTAGTGAATAATGCTGCAGTAAATACAGGAGTGCAGGTGCTGTACAAGGTTTTGATCTGGTATATACACAGCAAGTCATATGGTGATCCTGGTGTTAATTTTTGAGGTCCCCCCGTACTGTTTTCTATGATGGCTGTACTAACTTACATTCCTACCAACACTGGGAAAGGATTCCCTTTCTTCTACACTGTGGTCAGTTGGTGTTCTCTCTTGTCTTTTTGAAAATGGCTATCTCTGTAAGGGTGAGACTTCCTTTGTTTTGGCTACCATACTTCTACTAATGCAAACAAAGTTTGTATTAATTTATGTATATATTTACTTCTTGAAAACAATGATGTGCTGTTAACTCATTGAAAGAAGCCAAATTCTCCAATTTTTGGACATCCAGCCTCAAGCAATATGCCTATAGATATTTTTAATTCAAATATTAGACTTTATCTTTATTCCTAATAAATGAAATTACATAAATTCTGACTGATAATATACTTTGTCAAGACATTTTTTGATGTAGTTTTGAATCTGTGACACAGACATCTACTTCACTGCTATTCACATCTGCTTTAATAAAAGTATTTCTGCACAAGATTGTCCACCCAACTGTGAAAGCACTTCTTGAGATCATATGATATGCTAGGATTGGGTGTCGGAGACTTCAGATCATACTCTTCTCCATCAGCACGAAAAGAACCAGGCTGTTGCGTGTACTCAGAAGCCAAGCTGAGGCTGCAGCTACAGAGACCTTAGATCAGGAGGACTAGTGTGAGTACTAACTTGATCTCTGATTTCTTTCGTGTGTCTTATAAATGGATTTTCATTTTTGCCACTAAAACCTACTATCATCCATCAGATTACCGAAGTCTGTGGAGAAATCTGTACCTGATCGTAAAATACGGAACACTTCCCTGAATTTTATTTGAATTTCTCTCTGTTACAAATGTTCCTAAACTAATCACAAAAAGTTTTGGATACTCCTCCTCTTAATCAAAATACTTTAAAAAAAAACCCTTAACATTAAAATATTTAGAAGTAGAAAAGAATGGAATCTCTGGTCTCAAAATCAGTTTTCCATCTAAGAGCATTTAAATATGATGAAGAAAATAATTTCATGACATCTACAGAATAATACTGGAATCAAGAGTTTACAATTTATAGTTAAGACATGTGCTCAGTAGAAGAACAAGAGCATTCTATTAAGAACTCTTCAGTTGAAGCTTAGCCATTTGTGGATGTGGTAACAAAAATTAGCTTATATCTTTCAAGATGTAGTTTTCATTAAGCAGAGGTGCAATTGTAAATAGTTGACACGCTAAAAATTTCAAAGAAAAAAATTAGTATAAAAATAAGGAAAAAGTGAATAAGAAAAGATTTCAAAAGCATTTTTTCCACTTTCTTAAAGAATTCTGCCCATCCATAAAATTTTCTTTAAGGAATTATGGACAAAGGACAGATGCTGGGGATTGGTGGGCTGACACATTGATTTTCTTGTCTCTAAGTCACTCCTTCATCTCTTTCCTAATTCAAGTATCTTTGAGTTTTCTGTCCTTTTTCCTACACTGCACATGTCTCTTCCCTTCCTGTTATCTCACAATGCAGACTTAGTCAGATAAGTTACTGTCAGCTACATTTTTAATGACTTTTCAGTATCTGTCTTTGCTGCAATATTTGTGTTTCTTACAGAATGTAATTTATTGTCCCTGCTAGCAGAATTTCAGGCCTAATTCAGCTTGAGCTAGAATCCCCTCCAAAAGCTTATCCTTGCACAGCGGCTAACAGTGCTTGGTTAATCAGTGGTAAAAGTTTTTCACTCAGGTTTATAGAGCCATGAAAACCATTGGCACATGCTTTGAAAATTGATTTTGAAAGAGAGAATTTAGGGAGAGGAACTCAGATTGAAGAATCTTCTGGAGGAAATGCCATGGTGTGGGAGGTAGACGCAGAGATCCTGGGGGTGCACAACTTGCTAAGAGAAAGAAGAGCAAGAAGCCTAAGTGCCACAAGGGACACCATGACCAAGTTCTCATGCCACAGATGACAAAATGACTGCTAGATGGGTTGATATTTCCTACTGACACATGATCCTTCATGGAAGATGTGAGACCAGAACTCAAGGCTCTGTATTGGTTGTGAATTTGTTCATTTATTCTGCCACTCACTCGTCAAATGATTTTGGAGAACCTCCTGGATCCCAGGCTCCTTCTGCAGTTCTTGGCTGTGAAAGTCATGGAGAAGCTGGCCTAGCTTGTGAGTGTCACTGTGGGTCACTCTGTCACAGCTGTGGGTCCAGAGCTCTGCAGATCAGCACACAAGAACCTGACCAACCTGTACAACGCGTCAGTGAGCAAACTTCCCCCTGGCCTTATGATCAGCAGAGCAGAGTGCTTAGTGGGAGCTTAGCAGGAGCTGACAGAGTGTTTTTCTAGCTGTAGATTTCAGGAGAATTTCTGACTCATTGGAAGTTTAATTATGTATTAAGCTGTTATGACAGGAAGCCTAAGTTTCCGAGATTCTTCTGTCATAGCTGTGAGTTGAAAGGGTGATTGTATTTATTGACTGAGAGGATATAAGGGCCTTATATCCTCTCAGTCAATAAATACAATCACCATAGATCCCTTTCCTAAATATTCAAGCATTTTGAATAGTATGGAATACCAAATTTGGCCCTCCAACTTTGCTAAGATAGATTGGAGCACTATGGTTATAGTATAGCATCATATTTTATAGTAAGTACGAAGAAAAACTTTCTGCAATGTGTGTCAGATGCACGAATACTTCAAAATAAATTTATATATTGGGAAGAGAAAGGAAATATTCCCTGAATCCTCTTCTTTGCTAGGTATTAAAATAAGTGCTCTGTGTGTGTTGTACACCTTAATTCCACTCTATTTCTACAGAAGGAAACATATCCCAACTAAGCCTCTTATTAGGGATCATATTTAATCCCCAAATTTACTTGCAAATTGAGGGTGCCAGTACCTGCCCCTTAGAATTGGGGTCAGAACTGCACTCGGACCCAGGCCTGTATCTGTACAAGGTGTGATCATATAATATGGTGAATGTTTAAATTTTAAAATGTATTATGAATGCACACTGCCACCCCCCCAAAAAAATACTTTGCTTTACTTCTAACATATTGTTCCCATCTTACTGCTGTCTGAAGCAGTTCTGCAAGTCCTATCCCATGAGTGTCTTTAGCTGTGCTGCTCTGACTGCCTTGATGTCCTGAACTGATTCAGTAAATTCACCCTCTCATGGCCAACTGAAATCCCCTGAGGTCAGATCTGTTGAAGAAGTGGATGAATACACATGATACGGGGCTGGGGAGATAGCTCGGTAGAATAAGTGCTTGCCTGGCAAGTCCAGGGTCCTGAGTTCAACCCCTGGTCTTGAAAAAAAAAAAAAGGAATCCACACAATAATGTCCTCATTTGACAGAAATTGCTGTAAATGTTTCAAATCAGTTGATGATATCATGGCAGCCATGAAATAATACTCCTGGAAGAGGACTTCCAGAACTGCTTCAG
The DNA here is from genome assembly GCA_004027165.1 of Ctenomys sociabilis. Taxonomy (NCBI): domain Eukaryota; kingdom Metazoa; phylum Chordata; class Mammalia; order Rodentia; family Ctenomyidae; genus Ctenomys; species Ctenomys sociabilis. Next base: position 13,926 of record PVKA01034450.1, read on the forward strand.
AAAGTGGCAGTACTGATGGGAGGAGTGTTTCCAAAGCAAAGGGGAGCATTTTGAGGGGAATTAATGACAATGTGTCTTTTAACGCAGTTATTTTTTTAAAAACCTACTTAAATTTTCACCATACTGTGTGATCTAAATGCCTATATGGTAACTAGTTAAGTAACAATTAAAACTTCTTTTCTCTTCATTTGTTTGTAAACACTGCTTATTTAAACATGGGTTGAGAGGGCTGCCTTGCAATCTGGGCATAGATTTCCCTTTTTAGTTAGAGCCAGCCCAGAAAGCCTAGCTGTCAGCCCAATCTATTTCCATCTGAAAAGCTCTGTGTTCATTCCCCCAGTGAGTTAGTTGGGTGGCTCTCCATATATCCTAATGGAAGCTGGGTACAAGTGGGAATCTGTTCTAATCATTTCTAGTGACTTTTGCATAGTCACAGGAAAGAGAGAGATAGAGATAGATGATAGAGAGAGAGAGAGAGAGAGAGAGAGAGAGAGAGAGAGAGAGATCCCCTCCGTGTAGAAAGCAAAGTAAGTTGCAAAACAATATGCCCAATATAGCTTCATTTGGCATCACAAGGTATCTCTAACTAATCCACTTGTTTGTGTGCTCTCAGAAAAATATTTGGGATGATGGACACATTATGTTTACTTTCAATGAGTAGGATTGAGAATAAATAGGAGCCTTTTATTTTCCTTAACTGTCCTGTGCATTATTTTAAGATTTTAAAAAGTTATCTATTACACAAAATAGTTATCTAAAAGATATAGTACAGAAAAACATGTATTCAGTTTTAAGGGACCCAGGATTAAATATTTGAAATGTTTTATATGCAGAAACAGAATAATTTAGTCTCTCATTGACATTTTCTAACCATAAACTAATCTTAACCCTTTAGATAATTATGTGCAAACAAAATATCTTCTTTTAGATTGCTGTTATCTGTATCAATATCTGAACCTGAACAATAATTAAATTTGGCGTGATCATTAATCTTATTAAGATTTCTGCCAAGACTGACTTATTTGTTTAAAGACAACGTAAGTCCTTATTTGAAGGCACCAAGTTCCAAATAAAAATAAAGTATCTTCAGATTCAGTAATTTTTACAAAGCACACGCTTTGTGTCTCTCTAACGGTACCAGGCATTTCATTACCTATATAGCCTCGTAGAATTCCAAAAATCAAAATCACTCAATTATTATGGATAGCCTGTTAAAAAGGAACAATGGGAAGCTGGTTAATGACAACTTGGAGATAACACTATCTGTTGTGCTTCTGCAGCAAACTCTGACTTAACTGCGAATGTCACTGTGCTTCTTTGTAGCTAAACAAAGCCTGCATCTTGTTAGTCGTAGAATTTATTTATACTTGATATCCTCTGAAAAGTGGCGGTACTTCAGCAACTGAAGCAGAAAGTCTTCTCTAGTTCTTCCAGACAAAATGACACATAATTATCAGATAGAGGCACTGTTAATGTTTAAATACTGGCATAAACTTATGTGCTTGTGTCTGACACACGTTGAGATTCACTGGGGGAAGTGAATTTGTGCCCATGCATGGATCCAGCTTCTCGGTGCACAGAGGACCTTTGTAAACCTCCAAGTCCTAGGGCCTGTAGTGCCATGTCATTTTCCGAAGCTGTGTGACAAGTGTGCGGTTATGCGTAGCTGTGTTGGTTGCCAAGAGTTGGACCAGCATTACTTGCTTGTCATCATGCATATTTGCCTTCCCATTTTGTGTGGGTCATTGCCAAATTTGTCACTGAGTCCTTCTGAGGTGCAACTCTGGGTATGCTTTTCTGTCACCCTCAACACTCCTACTGGGTGAGTCTACTTTTAATTATGCTGTTATGTTTAACATAACCTGGCTATGTTAGCCTTAAGTCAAAACATACACTGTAGCTGACTTTTCATAAAGTCTGACCTACATGAAAGTCTGGAAAATTGTTGAGAAATTTACGTGTAATCTCCATGTCAACTCACTCACCATCCCATACACACACACATACACACACACACACACACACACACATTCCAACTGTGGCCCTGATTCACACCTTGGATTGATTCTGGTGTGTGAAATTGATCCAGGCACTGCCTGTTTCTGTCTCTCTTTCCTTCTCTGCAGAATGAGGATGCAGGTCTGGGAGTGCTGTGCTCCCTGCTGCTTCCCCTGAAGACGCCACTAGTAGAAGGCTGAAATCTTTGCTAAGAATTGTAAAGTGGCTCTGACACCCTCAATACAACATCATTTCATGTACACCCTTGGTGGTATAGAAGACACAATATCAAAATTTCACAGTTCTAGACTATAAGCACACTGCTGCTCTTAGAAATTCTCCCTAATGACCTAGATTTGCTTTGGTTATCCTGGTGCAATCTGCAAAGAGGCAGCACTCAGAGACTTTAAATGAATTTGACAATATTTTTTATAAGATTGACCTGGAACTCTTGGATTTAAATATTGGTTGAACCTAAGAGCGGGGATGGCCTTACTATTTAATTACAGAGATAAGATGTGATGTTTGTGAAATCTGTGAAATGTTTTATTTATTTTGTGAATAATGTTTGCCAAGTGCATGGCCTCTTCTAGGCATGTTTCAAGTATCAGCTCAGTTCGTCATTAGGATAGACTTGCCATGTGGGTACTATTAATACCCAGCTTACAGATGATGGGACTGAGATGCACTGTGCTTAAACCACCTGCCCCCCATGCACAGCTGGTAGAGGGGGCATTGAATACCATACCACTCTTGGGTGAAATTCATAACTGCTACCCTCCTGTTCCTGTTTGTGTTGTGCAAACTCAATAAGGCCTGGCGTGTCGGGATCCATTCTGGATAAGACAGTAGGTTATCCTCCACCAAAACTGTTCTTCTAGAATCATAATATTGCTAGGGTTAAATGTAGTAATGCAGGCAGAGCTCAGTGGTAGAGTACTTACTTGTGTAGCATGTGTAAGGTCCCGGGTTCTGTCCTCAGTACCACAAACAAACAAACAAACCTTGTGTGGTTAGATGGTGCTTGCCTCTTCCCTGAGGAGAATAAACTTGATGGAGCTGATGTTTTTAGCTGGGTGCAGTGGTACAGAAAGTTGAGGCCAGGAGTTCAAGGCCAGCCAGGACAATAGGGTAAGACCACATCTCAAGAATAAATAAGGAGGTAAATAAAAAACAAAATGATCCAGGTAAAGGATCTGGTTAACTGAGTAAGTGTGTAATCAAAGTGCCTGCCTCCCCCCAGAAGGAAGATAGCAAACATGAATCTAGAAGAAAATCACAGAACAAGATATTGGAATAGAAAAGATGTTTCTATACTGTATTCTGAGATGATCTTTTATTGAAGGTACTAGCAGGTATTGAAAAAGTGATTATAGCTAATGAGTGAGAGGAAGCAGGAAATGACAAAAAAAAATAAATCTTTGACTTTAGGGAAATTTAGCAGTGAGCTTTATGCACATGTTTAGTTCATGGTAATGCTCTATGAAGCCAGTGGTCTGCTGGACTTTCTGAGCTAGAACCTCTCCCTTACTCACTCTTTTTGGGTTCCTCTGTTGTTGAGATGCTGAGATTTCTTTTTCTCTGACTTGGTGTTTACCAAGGGTCTTTATCACTTCAAAACACCATTTCATTCTTTCTTCCCCTGGAAGGTGAGACTGAGGTTCAAAGAACTCAATGAATCTCCCAACAGCAGGAGAGTGTTCACTGGATTTATTCTGCCCATGCTTCATGCAGACGCCTTTGAAGGTACCCAGTAGTTCACTCTGCAGACAGCACTGTCTACTGACCAGATTCCTTCCGAATTGCTTCTGAGCATGAGACATCTTAGTAGTGTGTGTTTCTGCCCACAGTGGACAATGACTGGTGGAGAAAACTCAAAGAAAGATGTTCTTTGAGAACAGAATTGTGAATCAGAGGAGATAAAAAAAAATGAGGAGTTTTATGCAAAGGAAAGATGTAGGGACCAGGCATATGCTGGTTCACAGAACAAAAAGTTCTACACAACAACTTGACCTGGAGCTCACATGGTTCCTAGTTTTCCCCTCTTAGCAAGGCAGCTGTGCTCTTTCTGTTCAAACCTCTGATTTTGTTACAGAGAAATCACCATGGAGGGCGAGCTGAGGCTGGATTGGAGACACAACATTCAAGGCTGAGCTGAACAAAAAGGCACTGGTGCCATCATGCTGCGGGCAGAGGTCACTGTGTGGAGAGGACTTTTAGGAAGACAGTGATTGGACAGCAAGGCACAGGGTGGTGTACATCTCAGTTGCCTGCTCAGTTCTAGCCTTGAGTACCTGGGTAAAATCGGGACTTTTCTTCCTCAGAGGAATACAAGGGTTTGGTGGGGAAAGATGAGTAAACTTGAGGTCACATTATCCTGTCTAATTCAGTCACAGCTTTCACAGATGCTGCTTGCTGGGTACAGGCATCTTGGGCACAGCAACAACAACAAACCCACTCTGCTGAAAGATACAGGTTTGGAATTCATGAGGGTGTATGGGCCACCAAAGAAGAGAAGCACATAAAGGTTTTGGAAGAGAAAGAGCGAGGACTTCAAAGGAAAAGCAAAGGAAAACCTTCAGTGAGATACAAAGAAAACGGAGTCACCATGAAAACAAGGAAGAAGGGGGGTAAGCACAAAATTGAAATTAATTAAATCAAGAGATGGAAAATGCCACAGGTTGTGGCTAACCAAAGGTCACTTGTGAATTCAGGGCTTCAACACTGGGATACTAAAGGGAAAATCACAACTTCTGATTCAATTGGGTCCATCAATGTATTTACATATCATCTACTAGGCAAGAGCCACTATTCCAAGCATAATGGAGGAATAACAATAAAATATTTATTACAGTCCCTGAATACCAACATCACATGTTTGTTACTGCATGTTTAGTTTTAATTCAATCTGGCAATATAACTTAATTTGAAACATGAACTAAATTTATTCAGAAGGGGCTGAGCTTTCTATAAAGGGAAGATGGTATATATACCAACAGTGTAATCAAGACCAGAGGATTTTGTTTTTTTTAAAAATATCAACCATGTGTAATTGTGCTCATCAAAATCTTTCCTGATTATTTCTGTTTAAACCCTAAGACGTATTGGAACTTTGTCCTATTTCTGGAGTAGTCTTGCCACGGGAGCAGCTTTCAACTTTTCCTGCTCCAAGGCTCCGTATAGAAAGAAGCTTTCTTCGGGAGCAGTTGCCACTTAATGACCTGGCCCAGTGCTGATGAAAGAACCCCTTCATTCTCTCCCTCTGTTCTCTCCCCCTCTGAATCAAGCATGCTAATGGCGTCTACCTGAAAGAGGTCACTTCAGACTGCTCGCCTGTCTTTTAGCTCCTAGGCTCCCCGTGTTTCATCCTCGTCTGTCTCGTTACGCAGTCTGCTGAGGCCCACTGCAGTCCTTCCCAGGGTCCCTGAGCAGAAGCATGAGTGGAGACTAAGGCCTCAGAGCTCGTCACTCTCTCGACCTTCCAGGTCGTGGCTTGAGTGATGGATCTGTGCTGTGAGGATTGGAGCAGATCCGTGAACCACCTTTTACCCCCTGGACTCCTTAGCCACCCCCACGGGCATCTCTTCACTAGATGGTTCTGTGCAGTACACCATTTCCCTAAACTCACACGCCTCCAAATATTCCAGCAGAGACACCGCGACTGCAGCAAGACTTCATCAAGTCATGGGAGCTGGAAGATGGTTCACCTCTTTTCCTCTTCGTTTCCCCACTCTGGTTTGTGAAACCGCTCTTCCAGGATTTCCCTTGCTCTCTACAGCTACCATGTCTTTTCTTGTTTTATTTTATTCTTCTCCCTCTTAGAGACAGAAAACTCCCACTGTAACTGAAAAGCAGCGAGGACCCCTGTGCGCCTTCCCCTCAGTGCTGTGGCTGTCAAAGGCTGGTTGTTTCTGCATAGCGTGTGTGCACAGGGGCTCCTTGCAATTGCCCTTTCCGCAGCCTCTGCCCCCGAGCGGTGTGGCTTCTAGGGTTACTGAAGGCCTCACAACAAACCTGACTTTGTTCCTTTTGCCATCTTCTCTCAATGCCATCTCATTAAAGTATATTGCTAGTGAAAGCCACCCTGACCATCTCTCCACTGCGAACCTTCTCTGAAGTGGCCCAACTTTTCTTGGTGAATGCACTAAATATTTGAAAATAATTAGAAGAGAAATAAGATATATAGTCGCCTCTATTTTTAAGGACATGTGTGAAGCACAGACCACCAATATTTTCTGGTTCCGTTGCAATCATGAGACAAACATAATTTCATTTTTTAATTCTTTGGTCTTAGGGACAAATTATAGTGAAAAAAAATATAAGATCCTGGCATGGAAAGTAATAAGAGTTAGACTAGAAAAATTCAAGGCAAGAAATTCCCAGTGTTGAGTCTCTTGAGGGAATCTTTGGAAACTAAAGCTTTTTGAGAAATTCTTATTTAAATTAATAAAATATTCTCTACCCCAAAGAAATACAAAGTTTGTGAATGTAAAAATAATTATACTGCTCAGGATTTCAAAGAGAGTAAACAATATCACCAGGGATAAGAAGTGGCCCCTTCCCCCACTTCAGGGCCTGTCCCAGCATCTGGTTCATTCTCTGGAGGATCCATCCTGCTGTTGAAGCAGAGGGAGGAGCAGGTCGGGAGTGTCTCAGTTTGGGACACAGTCGGCTTTCAGGCATTGGTGGACAATGGGTGCTTCTGCTGAGTCCCTAAACTTGGCATCTGCTTGTCCTTTCACCTTCTTGCTTCCATAGGAAGGGAAGTACCCCAGATGTCTAATTGCTTTCCATTACAGAATACCATATTTGTTTATTTGGGTATAAAGTCTAGGTTCTCCTTTTTTAAAAAAAAAAAAAAATTGTTTTCACATCTTATATGATGCAATTTCAGTACTGGGTATATATGGAAAAAAAAGGATTTAAAATCACTCTATTAAAAATATACTTGCACTCCTATGTTTGTTACAGGACTATCCTCAATAGTCACTTAGTGACCCAATTATAGGACTGAAACTCAGTTGTTAAACCAGGAATGTCTGTAATTGTTAACTGTCTCTAGAACTGCTCCTTGCATACCACTGCTAGGTAAGGGAGATAAGAATTAGTATTTTTTTGATGAAACATCTTTTAAGTGTTTAAGACTTATTTTTTTTTTTTTTTTTTTTTTTTTTTGTCTTTTTGAGACAGGGTCTCACTATGCAGTTCAGGCTGGCCTTAAGCTCACTTTGTAGCTCAGGCTGGTCTCGAACTCACAACAATCCTCCTGCCTCAGCCTCCCGAGTGCTGGGATTACAGGCATGCGCCACCATGCCCGGCTAGGACTTATTTTTTCTTAACCCATTTTTCCACAATGGTTATACTATGAAGTGGCTAACTATAAAGATTTAGATTTTAACTTTGTGGGTCGGGACATCAGCTCTACCTAGCACTTTGTCATCTTATGAGCCAAAACGTGTTCCAGACCCCTGTGCTACAGCTGCCTCCTCTGTGACATGGGGCTGAGGATTCCTTAGGACAGCTCACATCGAGCGGTTAAGACAATGCCTGGGATGCTCCCGAAATATTGTGATTGCCATTTGTATACGTGAGAAAGACTTGAAAATGTTGCAGTGATACACTGGCTGTGAACAGATCTTGAGTGTACACTTACAATACATGTGGAGAACTTGAATGAACTGAGGCCTCCTGTCTGGTATGAAATGTGGAAAAGCTAAATCCTGGGGAAGGGCTTGGAATTTGCTTTGTAAGTATATATGTAAGCCTTCGGGGCTAATGGCTGACTAGAGTAGAACCTGGCTTTAGCCACTTCTACCCACCTGAACTTTCAAGGACACCTGGGTGAGCTCCTCTGCTTTTTTTTTTTTTTTTTTTTTTTTTTTGCAGAACCAGGGATTGACCTCAGGCCCTTGCGCTTGCCAGGGAGGCACTTACTCTACTGAGCTATCTCCCTAGCCGCTCCTGTGCTTTGAATCACAAAAGATCATGGAGCAGTTTCCTTACTTTCATCTCTTATGTTATCCTTGCCACCTATCTTGCTCTCATTTTACTTTTGACACCCCAAAAGTGTAGTTCATATTAACGTTCTCTCACACATTCAGAGCCCTAAGTGTCCCTCTCTCGATTGTGAAAAACATGTTTCTGAGTCAGTACATGGATTTACCCCAAGGACCCTCCCACTGATAGATAAATACAATAAATAAAAAGTACAGGCAAAAGGTGACATCATATTCTCACATTACAATGCCTGAGTGCAGTTATGAGAGATAAGTTACTGTTCATCTACTCTGCAGTGGGAGCAGCCAGTATCGATGTGCCAGGGGATATACAATTCCTGCTCTCCACACTAAGGCTTTTTCTTCTGGTGACTTCCACTGTCCTGTTTCTGGAAATACCTGCTGAATGCTACAGGTGGCAATGGTAAAAAGGTTACAAGTCCACTAAGCCTATTCAGGCTTCTTCCAAAGAAATTTATTTGGGCTGAACAGGTATCTGGGCAATGAGTTTTTATACATTTTTTTCATAAGTGGAGACACGTTTGTCCCAAGGTATAGAAATTCAAATATACTTTTTAAATACTGTTCCTATGAACTCAAAGGACTAAATCCCACCCCATTTATTAAATATTTACATTTTAGACACTTTTAACACCTTACTTATGTTTGAAACTCACAGCTAATCTCAAATACAACAGAAAAAAAGAAAGGTGTTTGAGATCTCAGAGTTCATCAGAATAAACCCTTGCAAGCTCCGAGGAGTAGTCAGCCTGTGCCAACTTAAGAGCACATATTTTGGAATCAGGCCTGTTTGGAGCAAAGCCATTGACCTTACTTAATCTTTCAGAAGCCCAGTTATTCTATCTCTAAAACAGAATAATAATGGGTGATTGTGAGGGCTGGGTGAGATCTCTTGCCAGACACATGGCCACCCCTTGCATTATCTGTTGGTCATGGTTCTTGGGTTCTACCCTGTTGGGAGCCGAGCCAAGATGGCGCCCGCTCCTCACTGCCCCGCCCACCGTGTCTGCAAAGATGGCGCCCATATCTGGCTTCCTGGTTCTTGTTGCTGTACCAACCTCTCCCTTATTTAGAATAAGCCCACCATTGCTGTAAGATCTACCAATAGTAATCGGCCACGTGTATAATTATGATTGGTTTGTGAAATCTATATAGCTTGCTGTATCACGAGATCCGCCATGCTTGCACGATAGGAGCCGCGGATAGCGGACGCATGTAGAGGCTTGCATCCCACTCGATAAAGGCTTGCTGAATCCGTTGCTGAGTGTCTGAGTGTCTTCTTCCGCGGGACGGGAGCGGCGCCGGACAACTTGTTGGCCTGTACGGGGACCCGGCCTGACCCTAATCGAGTGGAGAGGTGGTACGTACCTTCAGGTAAGCGGCGGCTTAACCTGGCCCCGGGTGGGCGCGACACCCTTGGGGAACCTGTGTCTCCTTGAGGAAGGAGAGTTTTCTGCCTGAAAAATAAAGGCGTGCCCGGCAGGCTACTGCGCCGATCGGGCTTCTTCCCCTT
>PVKA01034451.1:0-23453 GCA_004027165.1 Ctenomys sociabilis
ATATAATTTTTTTTTTAACAATCCTTTGCAGTTTCCCATGTATCTTTTCCCTTATGGCACTCTTCTCCCCGGTAATAGAGAAACAACAGAAATGAAGATGAGAAAGGGAGAATAAGAAGTCTGGGTCACTGGCTTCCCAGAATGTCCATGCAATGCACTAATATCACCAAAGACCAGAGGGCCATGAGCCTGTAAGCTGACTCACTTCTACAATGTGATTATAATAAGAAGCTGCAAATGAAGACTCCCCCAGTAGTTCCACTTCTTTTGGAATTACCAGTAGTCAGGCTTAAAATCAGAAAGCAGAGAAACTTAAATAGTCTAGATGACTGAAAAAATGGTAGAAATCTTGTTCTGTGGATTGTACTATGGGCATCTAACCAAACGCAGGTCGAGCAATAAATGTCTAATGAAAAAAATAACTGCACACACTTGAATTTCAATCTAAATATATGTCTATATAAATGATATAGACATATATTAAATATTAAATCATGGACAACTTACAAACTGAGTAATTTCATAGTATTAACCTATTTGCTTTCACATTTAAGCTACATGAACAGTACTGCAAAATGGTTCACTTTCAGACTTCTCCCCGCAACACACACACAAATCAGTGAATTTCCACATATTTAGAACTAACAGCTCTGCTACTGCAATGTCAGATTCCAGTAGCCATGTGAAACCCATACATGTCTAGAAATTCAAGGTTAAAGCTCCCTTGGCACCTGTAATCTGGCCTTGTGCATGTGTGCAGTGTAATATGACATGCAGTCTCTCACTGCCTTGGACACAAAAGTACAGACTATGAGAGGGCCTCGCTCTTGAGAAAGCACTTCCCTGTTCAAGTCTGCTTTCTCCTCAGTACAATTTGAAAAATGACCCTTTGGGATTTTGATCATAAACTGACTGGCAGACACATTGTTCCCCAAATATTAGAAATATCTTAAATATTGTAGCATTTTCGTTCATCTTTGCAGATATGAATGATTTCAAAGCTGCCGTAAAGCTGATCTGGATTAGCTGACAATACACCTTCACCCTCAATTCTGACCCTGCTTGGAAAGAGGGAGACACAGTGATGGGTGTCTGCAGCTTTGGCTGTCAGGTAAAATGTCAATGTTTTCTACTTGAAGCAGTGGACACCACCAACCCAAGAGAAAATGTCAGGCCTGTCCATAAATTTCCATTGAAATTAGATTTAAGTTGTAGAGAAACCTTTCCCTTTGTAATTAATATATGCTGACTCATTCTCAAAAGGAACTAAAATTGTAGTCCAACATAGATGGCTCATTTGAAAAGATAGTTTGTGGTGAGATTCTTGAAACATGGGGAAGAAAGATACATTTATTTAAGGAGATAAAAGGCTAATCACATTTTTATAAGATCTGGTTGAAATAGCATTTCTTCTCTCTTCCCCAACACCGTACTTAAGAAGTGGACAACTTTAAGGTCAAGCAATATCATTTCTTGATATATATATATTGCATTGATGACTGAGCCCATCAACAGTTGTCTAATCCTGATGGCTACTCACAGCTCTCTGATAAGCAATAGAACCAATCCCATCTTCATTTCTTAAGGAAAAGGAAGGCTCAGTTCATGAGAGATTTAGGCACCTAGGTAGACCATCCTTCAATTCAAAAACTGCATTCTTCCCCTCTGCATATTCTCTAAGACCGAAATTCTCTGCTATGGTATTGAAGGTCCTCCATAATCTAGTTCCATCTATTTTTTTTCCACTCTCACCCTTTCCTACGCATGCACTACCTAAAGTATCCTACTTTCCTAGAAATCTCTATACAGATCTCAAGACCAGCTCCAGACCCACCTACATCAAGCAGTGTACTGATATGCACAGAAGAAGCATGTGTTCTTCCATCTGAAATGCTGAGTCTCAAACCAAGTTTGGCCACCCAATTACACAATCCTGAGCAAATGGCCTCAGCCCTCAGAACTTTCATTTCTTCCACAGAGAATGGAGATGTGCAGATATGACCTCCACAGGGCAGCTGCAAGGATGAGATGAAGGGCTTGTAAAAGCAGAGAACCACAGAAGTAACTACTCTCTGTAGGTGTTTTTCTCTGGTTCAAACTGGTCTTCCCTCCTCAGTGCTATCATAACACCCTCTTTGCCTTGCTGGTCCACACCAGCTTAACCTCTGGCCAGGCAGAAGGCCATCTGCACCAGCATCCTCTCCTCTCAGTGCTTATCACTCAGTTCAAGCCCCAGAGACCAGTCAGGCCAGTGCATTCATATGGTTGCTAGGTTTATGATGCTCATGAGGCTGAGATTACAGAATCCCATCAGCCCAGCTCATTATCACAGGAAAGGTCATTCCATAGATTGGCACTTTGGAACTTTGAAATACTTCCAGTTTTCAAAGATATTGTCCCTGAAGGTGATAGTGTTGGGGTAGGTGATGACTTCATCCATTGCCTTTGGGGAAACTACAAGAGCACAGGCCCATCAGGTCCATGGCAGAATTGTAATATGCAAAGAATGACATCAACATCACTTAGTGATACCATCTACTGATGAACTGGTTCATATACAGGATGAACACTATAGGGATGAAATCATGACAGCAATAGAAAATTAAACAGTGTTTCAGGGAAACAGATACTTGAATAGTTTTAAAAAATGTTTTTAGGACTGGTTGAAGGTTGTAACAGGTTGTTTTCGTGTGTGTGTGTGTGTGTGTGCATGTGCGCACACACAAAATATCCAATGTCCTTTTTTCCCCATATTTTAGGGAAGGGTCTACAGGGTGTTTAGGGTCTCACTACTAGATTGGACTCATGATCCACCTGTTCAAAGCCTCCTAGGAGCTGGGATTACAGGTACACACCACCACTCCCAGTCTTAATTGCCCCAGGAGCAGGCTGGCATGGCAGGCCAGGGGATCAAATCCCCGGCCCCTTTGCCAGCCAATGTCCTTTAAGCTACTAAATATACTACAAAGTGAGCTGGGAAGATAGCTTTGCAGTCTAAGTGCCTTCTTGACAAGCACAAGGACCCAGGTTGGATCCCTGCTACTGCATGCAGTGCCGGACCAAAACTGGTTATGGTGGCACATGCCTGCAATTCCAGTGTTGGGGAGGCTGAGACAGGAGGATCACTACAAGTCTGAACTACATAATGAGACCTTGTATCAATAAGTAATTTTTGAGTGTTTAAATTTATTACAAAGCAATAAGCAAAAGATGAGATTGCTATAAATGCAGTCTTGAAAAAGAAATTTGTGTGATTCAAACTAAAACAAAACAGTATTTTGTACCTGTTTTTTGTAGCTGATTATCTACAGTGAAAGAAAATAGTTTTCCCATTCAGTCCAAGAGAGTTGGTCCCTAATCTGGAAACTTATACATCAAGCTTCAGGTTTGGGAACTTTAATTTGAGGATCATTTAGGAAGTCTGAGGTATGGAAAAATCTTGCCTGGTGATCCATAGATATATCAATAAAATGTTTTTTCAGTTCTTTTCTATGTGCAAATAAGTACTTGTGTTAGACTAATACGTTAGTAAAAAAAAAAAAAAAAAAGCTTTGTTTACCTCACCCTTTTTTAAAACCTGTGTCAATTTAACTAGTTAATCCTAAACAGTGGGAAATATTGACATTCTAAATCTTATGTAATGTGATTACTACTCAAAAACTATTTACTGTACTTAGGAAAATGGATCTGTAAGACACATGTGAATGCATTATATTTAAATAGCCAAATATTCAGTTATAAAGAGTTGAAAAAAAAAAGAATTGAGACAGGAATTTAGCCTACTGGACCTCAGTCAGAAGAAGGGTCTATTGGTTATTCAAGTAAAATTGTTTCCTGGTGACAGAAATATTGCTTTACCTATAGGAAAAACAAAACACTGTTTTAGAAAAGCTGTGTAAAATTCTTACCTAAAAATTTTGAATCTTTTGAAGTATGGAAATAATTCAAGACAGTAATATTACATTTTTCATAAAATGAAGAAGTGTCTCTAGTTCAAAGTGCAATATTCTTCATGATTTCTCTTTTTAAGGGTTTCCATCTCTGCCTCTCACTCTCTCTCTCTCTGTCTCTCTCTCTCTCTCTCTCTCTCACACACACACACACACACACACACACACACCCCTTTATCTGCCTCCAGGATTCTATAATTCAAAATAAAGTAACAAAATCAAATGATGCCTTCAAGGTGTGATGCAAAGATCATTGTCTTACAGGTTTTGGCCCTAAATTCTCACTCTTCTTTCTTCAGCAATTAACCATATAATCACGGGCATTCTATTTAATCCCCAGACCTCAGTTTCTTCACTGGCAGAACAAGAATGTCCAGTTGAGTGCCCCCTCTAGTTCTAAAGATGCAAACTTACAAACTTGAATTTGGACAGTAATGGAAGTAAAAGGGAGCTTTTCAGTAAAAATTATTTGCACATAGAACAAAACTCACTATTGATAACTGCCACTGGGGAGCAGCATGCACAGCCATGGAGGCAGATACACCAACAGAGTCTATCTTGCCTGGAGTTCACACAAATCTAGGTTAAAAGATAGTGGGAGCAGAGGGCAGGGAGGGAAGGCAGCATCCCCTCCTGAGGACAAAACGCCTAATTTGTTCACATGGCTCCTTCTTCCCATAAACCTTCTTGAAAATTTCCCACTCTCACAGCAACAACCTGCCCTCCAGGGCCTGTCTGGCACGTTGAGTTCTTTGGCTTGCAAAGCCTAGCAATAGCCCCAACCTTCCCCCCACTCCCAGCTCATTACTTATTCTCCCATCATTTTCAGAGGTAAAAGATGGGACCGGGTCATCTCTCTGCTCAACTGTGACTTTGTCCAAAAATTCTCTCCCTGGCCATCCTACCTGGTATAGCTCCATCATTTTTGGTGCCTAATATAGTGTATTAGGTTCTTCAGAAGATATATCACAGCTAAAAGCCGGGCGTGGTGGCGCATGCCTATAATCCCAGCGCTTGAGAGGCTGAGGCAGGAGGATTGTTGTGAGATTGAGACCAGCCTGAGCTACAAAGTGAGCTTAAGGCCAGCCTGAACTGCATAGTGAGACCCTGTCTCAAAAAGCCAAAAAAAAAAAAAAAAAAAAAAAAGAAAGATATATCATAGCCAGACATAAATCTCTTTCTTTATGTATGTCCCCACCACTTCCAGTACAAGGCACATTCCTCAAGCATTTTCATCACTATTTTATCCTCAGTACATAAAGCAGAGCCTTGGAACATAAGAGATATATCACAAATATTTGTTGAATTAATGAAACACACTCTTTTATAAAAGCAAATCTGCGATCTAACACTAGAACTACCAGCCCTAATCCAAAACAGAAGCTAAGCTAGTATGACACAGCTAAAGCACCCATTTCATTTCATCCTTACTGTCTCTCCAGGCAAGGGGGCACTTTGGCCTTATTTGATAAATGAGAAAACTGAGACTAGAGGAGCTAGGGCCTTGCCCTAACGTGCACAAGGAGTGAAGCTGAGAATACAATCAGGTTTTCTTACTGCAGATCTACTCTTTCTTTTCCTGTTTCCTAGTTTGGTTTTCCATGTTTCCTTCTTTCATGCCCCCACCTTCGATGGCACCACATGCATTTGGGTTTACATTGATGAAATCAGTTGGATTCAACGGAAGCCTACCTAGAGCTGAGATGCAGGTTTTGAAACCAGGCCATTTCTTGAAGCAGCAAGCAGTATCACATGCTTCTCAACACTGATAATATCACTGTGGGGAACGGGGGTGGAGTGCAGTGTTGTTTTATCACGAAGGTTAACTTGTCTGTGGCAAGAGGGGACTAACAAATTTCTGAGCTCCAAATGCGGTGTTCAGGGCCTGGCCAGGACTCATTCTCAGGATGGAACCCAGAACATAACACCAAAGGACTTACAATAAGACCAATGTGATAGGGCGTTTATAATTTCGTAGAGTTGGGCTAGTTACTCACACAACAAGGGGTTTCTGTGAAGAAAGCCAGACTTTCTTGGCATCTTGGATAAATACTTTCTGAGCATTGAGCCCCACAGACATTTTGAGATATAGCCATGCCTTATATTAGAGGAAGAAAGATGAAGGTACATAAAATCATAACCCAGAATCACTTAAAACTGGTTTTTTTTTAGACTTTTCAAACCAAGAACATGCATATTCTCAACTTGTGTATATAAATTAGAACAGAGCTATAGCGTCTTCAGACCTGCAGGCATGTTGGGAACGATTTAGTGCACAACAGGTGAGGCTTCTAGTTCCTGAGCCTAATGTTGTAGGCACAGAAAGGACTGGGTACTGTTTCAGAGGTAATTTAGTATCACTGTTTTGTCTTCCCAAGGATTATGGAGCTCCAAGAGGACTGATGGACTGTGCGTTCTCACCACAAGACCAAAAGCTAGCTGGCCTTTTCCCCAGTTCACTGTCTTTTCCAAGCATAGTACCAAACCACTGTGGGAGTGGGATCTGGGAACCCCGAGACCCCAAGGTCATACATGAACAGGAGCCTGTGGCTTCTGCACAAATGAAGTCCCACAGTACACACTAAGGACTCATCTTGCAGAATCTAGAGGAATGAAGGTGGCTTGAAAAGCCACTGCTCTGTGGATGAGTCTACAGAGCCAAGTGACCTAGATGACAGACATGGCATAGTCTGGAGGGGCTGGGGGCTCCCATCACCTGCCGAGGGAGGGACCTTCACTGACAGACGCCCCCAAGGTCCTGGTCTGAAAGTCTTCTCAGGGCCTGCCATGCGGATCCCAGTATGTGTATCTAAAAAGGTTAGCACATCCTGTGTACACAGACCACAGCTTCCTCCCTTGCTTAGGCCTGTGCTTAGAGGTCTCAGCACTGTGAAGATATTGCTTCACTTCTCCTTGGGGTGTCCGGAGAAAGACCCTGGAGCCATTTTACCACCTCTTGGAGGCAGAGGGATGTTTGGGGGTAAATGGAAGCACTCTGGCCAAGCAAAAGAAGCATATCCCAATACTGAGCCCAGGGACTCCGCAGGGCATGCACAGTAACACAGGAAGCAGAGCATAAAATGGCCCAGTGACCCCACTCCCAGGTCCTAGCAGCAGCCTTCTCTCACCCACTCACTTCAAGTTTGAGGAACCCACAGAACTCTTGAAGTCTCCTTTAACCCCTTACAATCAATTATCTCCAGATTCTAAGTCTCTTCGGTTGGTGCGTTATACCTGTCAGCATATTTCAACTTTCAAAAAAAAAACCCAACCCTTAGAAAATTAAACCACGAGGACCCCACCCAGATGATAAAAATCTCTCATTCTCTCAACCAACATCTCAGCCTTCTCTCTCTCACTCAGCCCTGAGCAAGTAGTTGGTTCCTTGGCTTCTGGGGAATGGCCGGCCCGGCCGGTCCCCACCTCACCAGCTAATGGTTTTTCCAGGCAAATTCCTGCTTTCTGGTGAAGGGTAGCCTTGACGCTAACTTCTGGTCCCATTCATTCCCTGGGTCCTTGCAGGCCAGTCCTGTTAGGGGGTGTCCCTCCTTTCTGTTCCTGGCTCCACTTCCCCTTTTAGAGGGAGTCAGCAGCCAGCTCTTGAGAACCTGATAGGGAACCCAGATCCTCAGAGTCCCTCAGTGCTGCACTTTGCAACTTAAACCCATGCGTGGCGGCGCTGACGGGGCGGGCTGGCGAGGAGGCGACAGGCGGGCTCCGAACCGGCCAGGGCTGGCTCTGTGGGGCGCGGAACCCCCGAGAATGCATCTCCGCGGACCCTCCCGCTAAGCCGGCCTAGCCGGAGCGTGGAAGGGCTGGGCGCGGTGTGCAGGCAGCTGTGCGACCTAGGCGCGGCGAGGCCCGCCCGGGAGCCCCGCGGAGTTGGGGCGGCCGAGCAGAGAACCGGCCACAGACACAGCCAGAGGGAAGGGAAAGCGGCCTCCAGCCTCACTGACATGTAAACAGGCTCTTCCATCTGGAAGCGCGGCGCGGACAGACCCGCAGACACACTCTCCCACACCCCAAGAGCCTGCCGCCGAACCCTGATGCCCCAAGGCCCAGCGGGCAGGGACCCCAGTGGCAACAGCCTCCCCCGCTCCGCCGCTCCCGGCCTCTGGCGAAGGGAAGCGGGCAGCCAGGAGAGTGCGCGGCGCCGGGGCCAGGGCGCTGGTGGCCCGCAGGGAGGACAACGCGGAGGTCTCTCTCCCTCGGCCGTGATCGGCACCGGATCCCGGTTTCCATGCCGCCTCCTCCCTCAGCCCGGCAGGACGCGTGTAACGGGGAGCCGGCCTCCACCGCCGCACAAGGGGTGCAGAGAGATCGCCCAGGGGAGATCGCCCTCGGCCTGCCTCCCCGAAAGAGGGACCCGCTGCCCGAGTCCCAGAGAAGACGACGCGAAGCGGGGTGCGGAAGGAAGGACGCGCGGCCACGTCTTCCGGGACCCCGCGCCCAGCCCTCCCGCGCCCGCCCGCCCCCGCCCGCACGCGGTGCCCCGCGGCTTACCTTAATGGTCCCGTCCATTTGGCCAAGTCTGCAGGCGAGCCCCCCAATATTCCACACATTGACCCGGTTACAGCCTGACCTCGCAGCCCCTTCAGATCAGCCGGGCGCGGCCTCCCGGCGCCCTGGGCCCTCCCCGAGTGCCCCCTGCGAGTGCCCTGCCCTCGCTCCCCTGTGCACGTTTGTTGTTGTAGCGGAGCGAAAAAGAGACAGTTAACCGGATGAAACTTTTTTTCAGCTAATTTTGGGAAGTGACTTCACTTTGCGAGTGGGGAGGAAGTCCTATCTCTCTCTGTCTGTCTCTCTCTCTCTGTCTGTCTCTCTCCTGTCTCTCGTCTCGCGGTCTCCTCTCCCTTCTCTCTCCTCGCCTCTGCCTCGTCCTCCCTCCCCCACGCCCTCTTCCTCTTCGCTGCTCCTGCTTTTCGCATCACACACTATATAAATATACGCGGAGATGCCCGGACACTCTCAGGCACTGCGCGCTTGGATACTCGCTCCTGGGAGATAAGAACTCGCCGGGAACAATGACGAGGTCCACGCCCAGCGTCCGCGCTCTGATTCTCGCAGTCTGCAGCTCCCCGTCCCCTTCCCCAAAACCCCAAAGCCTTTGGCCTCCTTTCCCTTTTCCCCAGGCCGTTGGCCGAAGGTGGCCCTCCTGACTCATTCACTTTCCGTTTCTTCCCACAGATACGTTCATTAATGCTTTTTCCAGCCGGAGTCTAACTTTTTGGGTTTGGGAGGACGGCGGGAGAGTTGACTAGGGCTTGGATAACCTGGCGCCTACTACCGGGAAGATCCATCCCGTCGCAGATCTCAGATCGCGGCAAACCAACCATCAAAAAGTGCATAGAGTGGGAATTTTCCCACTCAGGCCCTCTGCGGCGGAGACCGACGGACTCGCAGATCTGCTGTCCCACGCACGACGCGGACTTGGGGTTCCTGCCTGCTGACCGGCACCGTCAGGGAGGGGGGGGAGCGATTGGACTCCAGGCGCAACGTTAAGAGAGGGCGCCCTCCCGGTCGCTCGGCTCTACTCGGCTCCCCGCATTGAAAGGCGGGGAACAGCAGCACCCTGGGCCACCCTTCTAGTCTCCCAGGGTTAAACCCTCGCTTCTACCCTGACCCGATGGCGAGCAGACTCCCTCCGCTCCTACCCAGGGCCTCCAGAACTGACCCTACAGCGAACCGCTCTGTTCCCTCTGGTCCCCAGGTCCCCAGAGCGTAATCCAGAGCCACACTTCCCCAGCCGTCTGGGGCTCTCGCTCCGGGATGTCGTCCCACCCAGCCATGGGCCGGCCCCCGGCCACTTGACGGGCAGGCTCACCCTGAGACCTCGGTCCTTTACCGGGCAACCGCTTGCGCTGGTTAAGGCAGCACCAGTAGTCCGGACGCTTTCGGCCTGGCCTGAGTCCCGTCTCCCCGACCTTCAAATCATGTTACCTTGTCCACGCTCTCCAGACCACGCTTGGGACTGTCTCACTTTTATTTAAGAGTCCTCAGGGGAAAAAGGAGGAAAAAAATCCAGAGGCGATCCGAACGAGTGGGAAAGAAAAAACGTTCAAAAGGGTGTCCACAGCAGCGAAAAAGGTGACTTATTAAATTCTTTATTTCTTCAGGAGCAATTGAGCTTGAGAGCTCACTCGCCTCCCACCCTCCCTCCTCCTCCCCCTCTCGAAATTAGACTCATCAATTCAGCTCCAATTTTGGGTTCCAATACAGACACGGGTCTGAACGTGACCAGACCGAGAGTGGCCGGTGCAGCCTTCCAGCAACTGAGACTCCGGTGTGCTGTGGGGGGTGGGGGGTGGGGGCTGCCCCCCCTCCTGTCTGCTTCTCAATCCAGGGGTCTGCTCCGGGGCTCCCCTGGGACCGCCACATCTGGTTACCGCTAGCGGGGTCAGTCCCCCCCCTTTGCCTGAGGCCACCAGTTCTGGAGTTCAATTAAAAGAAATCAGGCTTAACCCTTTCCTCTCCGCACCCGGCTGCTTGCCCTGTCGCTCTTCCCTTCAGCGTTTCCACATGCTTTCCAGAGAGGAAAGAGGTTAAAGGGAAAGGAAGAATGAATTACATCCTTTCAAACCCCAAATTGTTTCCTTTTCAGCCCAGACTCTACCGACCTTCAAACGACAACAGGGCTTGATTCAGGAGGGTGTGGGGAGACCGCTTCCCACCAGGACTTCACCAGACACTCAGAACCCCAGCCACACTACTCTTCTTTCAGACCTAAAGGACTCCAACTTCATCACCAAGAGGCCCCTTCCCGACGCTGGGCAATCACAGGGGCTGGTTTAATGGCCACCTCACACGGCAGCCCCCCACCCCCAGCACACACAGACCACACTCCCTCCAGTCTGTTAGAAGGTGCTCAGTGGCAAACGCAATTCACAGATTCTTTTTCCAACTCCTAACAAAGGAAAGATCGTCTTTACTGCACTGAACAGCAGTCACCCCTACACCTCTAGTACCCCAACTCCATTAGTAGCACTAGCTGCCTTCTCCCATTAGAAGTGTTCTGTACTGGAGATTCAAATAAAGCCCAGCCCTCCTGTTTGAGCTGTGAAACTCAATAGTACTTTCTGTTTTTCCCTGTAAAACCAAAGCTACAGAGATTTGGGGATTTTGGAAATGGAGCTGGCACAGCATTACTATATAGAGATCCTGGCCTTTGTGACTCACTAGCACTAGGCCATTACTACTCACCCATTCACTAGGGTCGGTCTCTCTCCCTACACACACACACACACACACACACACACACACACACACACATTCAGTTCTCAGTCCAGCTGGTCGAGAATACCAGATTCCTCCCATCCGAGTTGGCTGCTGATGGGCAAATTGACCCTACTTATATAACTCCGGGTTTGATGCTCCACTCGGTTGCCGCTGCTTCTTTTTTAAATCCCAAAGGGGGAAAACTCTAACCAAACACAACAGTAAACAAGTCTGCCCTGTTTAATGTGGTTACCACCAGACATCTGGAAAGATGGTTTGATCCTGGCAGCTCACATTGTTTTCACGAGCAGCCAAAGAGAATATTTTGAATGTTTGCATTGAGACAAATTGATAAAGAGCTTGTGGTGAGGCCCGCTACAAATGAAAACTATTTCGTGTGTGGGGAGTGCCTTTTTGCGAGGAGGAGGCTTTCCCTGTCCTGTCCCCTCCCCCTCCTCCACCCTCCTCACCACCACCTTATTTCCTTTACTCCTTCCTCTCTGCTCCCCTACCAGCCTAGATTCTGCAGGTTGCTCCTGCCCACATGCTATGTGAACAGTTCTTCAGGGCTTACCATCTTCACTCTTTCTCCGACTGTACAGGGCTGGTGGCCAGGTTCTGGTACGGGTACGACTGCTGCCACTTTCCATCAGCTCAACAGCGCATTCCTGACTTGGAAGTCAGGGAAGCTCACAACCAAGGAATCCAGGTCAATATGTATACACCAGTTGGAGAAAAATGATTGCCCAACAACGAAGCAGCCCACCTCCCATTTCTAAGACTACTAGAAAACAGCGTATATATGGGTGAATACTCAGGAAATATTTATATTTGGAACATTTTTGTTAAAACATTGGTGACACCTCTTGCCTCCCACCGTTCACACTTGACAATATTTTCAAGGATGTGGAAGTCTTGCTTCCCCCGGGAAGGGAACGGCAGGGCGAAACAACGTGTCTTGGCTCGTTCAGTGTCAGCTCTTTTGACCGGGTCAAGACTTTCCAGACGGCGGCTTCCCGGGCTCTTTCGCTCCCAGCCTGTGTTGGGGGTGAGAGGACTGGGCGACTGGACTTGGGTTCCTGGGGTGCTTCCTGACCCGAGGACTTCCTCCGCTGAAGCTCCGCAAGATGCCAGGCCTGGCAGAGCGGCTCGGGCGGATCCCTCTTCCCCCACCCAGCTGGTCCAGCGCGGCAGCAGCGGGTATCCGAGCTGGCAGAAGGGGCGGGGCGGGGGAGGAGGGCGGGCCAGCACTAAAACGCCAGACTGCACAACAGCAGCTTCAAGTGTCTGGGCTCTCGCTCGAGGCCATAATTAATTTGAGATTTATTTTTATTGGAGAACCCGAGTCTCGTCTGACCTTAGCCAAACAAGGCAGCCCGCGCCGGCCCTGGATGCGCTCGCTTGCGGGAGAGTAGTTCTGCAGGAAGGCTCTGCAGGCGCGCCTGCTTTGAATTTGTTTCTCAGACCTCATCTACTCACAGATTGAAGGAAGATTTAGAGCCTCTGCTCGCCCTCCCCGCTCCCCACTCTCCTTCTTGCCTTGGCGCACAGCGGGTTCAAAACACTACGTGGGAGGCCCTGGAGGGGGAGGGTCTCTGCGCCCCAGCTCCAGGCGCTCGCCCAAGGCTGAGCCCCCAGACCATGCGGCGTCAACGAAGAAATCTCAGGGGAGATCGAGGTGACCAGAGAGCACAGGCTGAGCAGAAGGGGAGACCAGCCAGGTGTCAGAGCCTTCACCCAGGGGCGGCGCCAATGTGGGGAGGGGTGGGGCCCAGGAAGAAAGGGATGCAGGGGTTTCTCCAATCTCCACAAATCTTCTCTCAATCATCCCAAACTGTATTCACTCCAAATTCAAACCAGTGCTTTTGAAACGTAGCTTCGAGACCTGCCCACCAGACATGGCTCCCTGTCTTCTTGCTGTGAATATTTAGGAGCAGTTTGGGAACTGGGGGAAGAGGGGAACCCGGGGGATGGGGAGGCAGCAGGAGTGCTCCTAGGCTGCTGAGCTCCCCTGCGCGGAGGAGCACGTACCTTGTGTCCTAGCATCCAGCAAGTATAGGTTAAGTCTTGTGCTCTGGGCCTCTTGGTACCCTGTCCTCCACCCCCACCCCAGGCTGAACACCAACCATGTTGGTTGGTGGATGGTGGTGGAAACTCTGGCTCTCTGGGTTTGAGTTGTAGCCATGTGGCCTTGAACAGGTTCCATAAGCTCCCTGTTCCTCAATCATTTCATCTGTACACGAGATGGTATATAATAGGGCCTATCTCCAAGGAATGTTGTAGCACCGAACTGCCTTGAACTTGCCAGGCAGTCAGCATGCTTTCCTGGAGTTTGCTTCTTTGCTGTCATGCGCTGCCTCGCAATAACCTCTGGATGTGGCTGGGTTCCTCATCTGCGGAACACAACACCCTTCAGGCTTGCAGCTCCTACTCTAGATGCCTGCAGGCAGATACCATGTGCAGCACAGGGCTGGGGAGGGGAAGGGCCACGTGAGACGTGGCGGTGTCACCCCTATGGCAGCTACTGTTGCTCTGTTGAGTCCTCAAGAGTCGCCTTCCACCTCTCTTTCGTCCTTATTCATGCAGAAAGTGCTTCCCCAGTGCACCCCGAGTGCCTGGCCAGGTCACTCAAAGCTAGTTCTCTACCAAGATCATACCCATGGAGTGGGCATGACCCCTCAGGCCCCGCTCGATTCCTGAGGCAGGACGCCTGCGCCCCTGGTGTTTGTCAACAACCCACGAGTCGGGTGCCTGACTGGGAACGGCGGGGCCTTGGCAGCCCCGGACTGTTTGTGCCCCTCTGGCAAATGGTCTGCGTAGGGAACCCGCGGAACAAACCCAAGATTGTCCCCTCCAAGCAGACCGTTCGCCGTCATCAATGCGCCCCTTTGTGCAACAATACAAACTTTGTGGCTGCTGAAAAATCCATTTTTTCCCTTGAAAAGAACTCCTGCGGCGAGCGGCTTCCCTGGCAGCCCACAGATCCCAAACTGCCCCACCCTCGAGCCTGTAGGCTGCGCCGGCCTGGGCCAAGGCGGAGTTTGCTTTCTGCCTGCCCCTTAGCCTGCGCTGGCTCCTGGACTTGCTCGTGCCCCTTCAGGGGTCACCATCATGCAGCTCTGGGTCCCGGGGTCCCAGTGAGAGGGAAGCCAGACTGGCTGGTGGGAGAGGCACAGCATCCCAGACACCCCAGACAAGGAGACTCCACCAGCCAATGCACGCTCCAGACTAACTGGAGAGAGCGTGCTTTAACCGCACCTCACGGGAGAGCCCCCCCCCCCCCGGTCTTCCGCTCACTAATTACTGACAGAGAGGTTCACTGTTTTTTCATTCATTCTTACATTCATTCCTCGGATACATCCTTCTGGACCAGCCCTCCAGCACCTGGCTTGGTTAGAGGTTCCTTCGGGCCTCAAGTGCAGAGGGAGAAGGTGCTATCTTATGTCAACTTTCATCTCAGACAGAAGCAAGGAGGGCTGGACATATAACCGGCGCTACTTGGATTAGACCTGAGAGCCCCACCTAAGCTGGAGGGAGCTGGGAAGCAGGGTCTCCAGAGGCAGGACTTCAAGATGGGGCGGAGTTCCAAGAGGGCTTGGGTCTGGCTCTGGCTCTGGCTCTGGCTCTGGCTCTAACTCTGGCTCTGGCTCTGGCTCTGGCTCTGGCTCTGGCTCTGGCTCTGGCTCTGGCTCTGGCTCTGGCTCTGGATAGGTTTGCAGCCCCAGAGTAAGTCTGTCCTTTCCCAGATCTAAAGCAGCTTAGAGAGCCCAAGGCTCTGGCTTACTAAGCGGAAGGCCGGCCGGGGGTCTTGACTGCTGCGCACTAGGACAATGCCTTTGTCCCCGCCCAGGGCAGAGGCGCCCGGTGAGCACTCGCCGCCCGCCCTGCCCCACCCGCCCATTTTCATTAAACGTGTAACCCAGATGTCCTAGGCTCGGTTTGTTTACATTCTTGAGAACTGTTGTGGAAAGGGGGCTGGGGGATGAAGACCTTCGATGTGCAATCAAATGTAACAATTTGCTTCTTTGAGGGGCAGGCAAAGCTAAGGAAGGTAAGCTTGGGTGCCATGCGGGTGTCTAACGCGCTGTACTGCACGCTCAGAGGCAGCCAAAAGACGCACGCTCCCCCAGCCCCGCTCACAGACGCACACAAACGCACATTTATGCACATACACGCACCTGCACACAGACGCTCACTAGAAACAAGCAGACACCCTGCGCACAGTGAGCAGGCGCCACCCCTGCGTTGAGACGCAGGCGCACATCTCTTCTCCGTAGCTTTTCGAGGTTCATCTGCTTTTAGTGTCCAAACGCAAGTTGCCAAGAGAGTTGCTCCCGAACCCAGGATTCCCTGGGAAGCCCCTTTTTCCTGGCGTTTCGTCTGGGGGAAAAAGATGAGAGGACCAAGGCTCCCGGAGTGAAGGCGAACCTGGGTGTGAAGGCTCCAGCCTGGAATCCCAGCCTTTGGGAGGCTGAGGTGGGAGGCTCACAGCAAGTTGGAGGCCACCCTGAGCTACTAAAGAGCTAAAAGCAGCCTGAACTATACAGTGAGACACTGTCTCAAAAATAAATAAATAAATAAAAATAACCGTGAGGGAGGAAAGGCTCATTACCTGCATAAAGACTCTGTCAGCTCTTACCTTGATGTAAGAAGGTGTGTCAGGGACGGTCTGAAACATCCTGTGTTGGTTGGAAGGGACTGGTAAGGCCCAAGAAGCAACCTACATGGGAGAAACTTTGGTTACCTCAGAGTAGAGCAATGGGGAAACTGGGATGGTGGGGGATGGTGGGGGATGGAGACAAATGCAGAAGATTCTGTGGGCCTGGAAGGCTCAGCTTTGCCAGGCCCTGGGGGCATGTGCTTCTGCCTCTGCCCAGGACTTCTGGACAGGGACAGCAGGGCCTGTGCTAGCTCACACCCACGGTTCTTTTCCTTCCAGCCCCTTGCCCTCCCCTCCCTGCACTCAGAGACTCCAGCTTTCTTCAGGGTTGAGGCAGTTTTGCACCTGGAGCCTCCGAGCTCTCTTGGCCAGAGAAGGGGAGGCAGCCAGGACAGAGGTAATAAAATTTTTCTTCCATGTAACCTGAGGGTCCCCCTCCCCCAATTTACTGAGCTCCCAGGGCTTGGGCCTCCAGGGACGCTGGCCTTCTGCTCCAGTGCCCCGACCCTGCTGTTCTACCAGGCCCAATACCTACTTCCTCCCTTCTGGTGGCTGGGTCTGTCAGGGAGGCCCCAAGTTCCTCCAGGCCAGGAAGGGCCCTTTTCCAGGAATTAAGCCTGCCTCCTCCAGAAAGGAAGGAACCGAGACATCGCCAAGGAACCTCAGATTATCATTTTAGTGGCAGAGAAGGTGGTGTCCTAGGTCTCAATACTTGGGCTGGAGGGAGCAGAAGCTGGTGTCAGGTGCCAGGTGCCTCTGCCTGAGTGGGGGCTCTCCCTGCGCAGCCACGCCTGGCTGCTGCTGTCCCTCTCCTCCTTCCTCTCTTCTCCTAAGCCATCTCTAATGTGGCAGCACACAGCTTCTCTGGCAGCCAATGTGTTTCTGATAAAGCCTTTTACTCCCCGGTAACAAATTCCAGCTATTTTGGCTTCTGAAGCCACAACAGATGCAAGAGTTCAGGGACAAGGCACACTTCTCCAGGTCACAGCTTCTCTTTGCTACCTCCAGGGCCCCAAGGTGCCCTTTCTCCAGAGTCACTCCATTTTCATTCTCAGCTACTTGGAGAGAGAGAGAGAGAGAGAGAGAGAGAGAGAGAGAGAGAGAGAGAGAGAGACAGAACGCTTGTTTTCTGACTGCAACCTTAGCAGCCAGCTATCTGAGAGAGGAGCCATCCAGGCACTCACCTTAGCCAACTTTCCTGCCTAGCCAGCAGAATGGGAACTTGGGCAGCTCCAGGATGTTCCCCTTGTGTTGTGTACTCTCTGTGCCCGGGGCTTCGGTAGGTAGCGGAGAGTTAAACTTGCCAGCTGCCTGCAGTGCAAAGCTGCCTTTCTTTCCACAAAAAGTCCAGCCCCAGCCACCTCAGCCCTGGCGGAGCATCCTGGGGGTCTGCAGGAACCTCTGGAGTCCGTGTTGAGCACAGCCGGCTTCTTTCCTGCTCGCCCTCCTCTGGGTCACACTCCCTCTTCCTCTCTCTTTTCCCCTCTTGTAATTTGATTTCCGTTTTCTTATCAATATTTCAACTGCTGTCGGAGGAATTGTCCTAAAATAACAGCCACCCATCTGCCCCAACTGCTTTTCCCAAAACTTTATGTGACTAGGAAACATCAAGGAATGCCAGTGACCACGGTGACCACATACGTGAGGATTCAGCTGTGCAGAACCAGCAGGAGGCCTGACACCAGGCTTTCTTTACACTGGTCATCTATTGTCTGGAAAGTTTCACATTATTGCTGTGCAAATCATTGTTCTTTATACATCATATCAGTGAAGTCTTTGTCCACTTTTCAAGCTCCTCAGTTTTCCCACTTACCGTTATTCTTTCCTACAGAATCCGCCTCTTTCTCTTCTACATTTCCCAGGCTGCGTCCATAACAGCAAAGGAGACAAACATCCCAGAAACATCTCAATTATAGGATTTTACTTTCCTTGTTTTTGTTACTGAGAATTGAACTCAGAGCCTTTGCACTGAGCCTCATTCCCCACACTTTTTAATTTTGAGACAGGATCTTGCTAAATTACCCAGGCTGAGCTTGAACTTGATATCTGTTTCTGTCTCCCTGAATGGTGGGATTACAGCTATGTGCCACCATCCCTGGCTTGAGGTTTTTCATTTAAGAAAAAAATAAAAACCAAACATTTAAATACTCTTGCTAAGGGCTTGTTTTGGGGTTTTCAGATTTGTATTTTCTTGAAATTTGAAGAGCTGCTTACTTTGTTACTTCCCTTTATGGACCCAGTGTTAAACAGAGCTCAGAGGTCGGGCCCACTGCTTACAGTGCTCTCTGGGCTATTGTGTTCTGGGACCATACTGCACCCAGCAGTGGCCAGTGCTGTGGAGTTGCATCCACTCTTTGGGGTGGGCAGGCTTGCATCCTTGCGCTAGGCTTGCCCTTAGGGACCAGAGTCCAGGGAGGAAAGGTTTCCTACTGGAGGAAAGCAGACATAAGGGGCAGGTAAGGGCAGAGGTGGGAGTGTGTCCTGTTTAAAACCCTCCGTGATCATTTATACATCCTCCAAGATTTCTCCTCTTTCCTTCTCAGCTACCCAGATCCATGACTGCTTTGGTTCTGAAACTGGTGAGAGAATCAGTTTAGTACCTATGCACCCCCCACCTCTACAGCTCCCCAACCAGCTCTGGAAATTTCTGACCAAAGGCAATGGCTAAGATTCCATTTCAGGGGAAAGCACACTTATCACTCGAATCTGCCCACGTGGGGGGTAGCGGGCCTGGCGGCAGGGTTATTCATTATTTCCTTCTCAACAATATCCTGATTTTTCTCTCCTGTCCCTCCCCCAAAAGCTCCACATATTGAAACATTTTGCTACTTAATAAGAGCAGCCCAGAGAGCTGTGGGGTGAAAGGCCAGCCCTGACTGTGCCTGGGCTCAGCACTAGGGACCCAGCTGCCCCCGCCTTGCGCATTCCTGACTATTGCTTAGGAAAACAAGATGGGGCTCAGGAGGGGAGGGCTCAGGAGCACAAGAGCCAGCGCCCCCGGAATGTTGTGCTTAGGATTTTTGGGGAGATGGTCTGCCCTCCCAAAGGACCAAGAATTCTATGCCAAACCATCACGAGTGAAAGAATTGGTTTTCCATGGCAGGCAAAGCATCCTACACAGACCTCATGTATTGTAAGATGATTTCTTTTTAGGAAAGTTGGAGATTTGAAAAATGAGAATTTTAACTGTACTGGAGGCCATGAGAACAAAATGTATTTTCTAATACTTTGCGCCACCCTTGGTCTTTCCTTTTCCCCCTCTCTCCTTCTTTTCTCCCTCTCTCCCTTTGTTCTTTCTTCTCTCCCTTCTTTTCTCTTCTCTTCCTTCTTTCTGTTCCTGAAAGGGATTCTAAGGGATTACCAGGAAGGCCTCTCTTCCTCTCTCTAGATCCCAAGCTTCTCCTTCTTTGTGCTTTCACATTGTTTATGACATCTTCATTTTTAGAAATGTTTCATCAACACCTGCCTCCCTGGCCCATGTGTAAGCTCCTTGGAGGCAGACCTTGGGCCTCCTTTGGCTCCCAGCTGGGTGGATCCGCACTGATAGCAAGGGCAGGAAGAGAATCCAACAGCCTTTCTATTCCTGACACATAAGTAAAGAAGAGTGTGAGAGACAAGCAAACCAGAACCTTCTTTCACACACCAGTGAGGAACCCACCTGAGGCTTACCCAGGTGACGCTGCCCCTTTTCTGTGTCGCAGGGAAGGTCACCAACAACCCCTGCTTATGAGTTTGCTTCATTTGTGCACGAATGATTTAATGAGGGAGCCTGAGGTTACGCCCTTCTCACCTTTCCCACCCATGGATGCAGGTGGCCAGTGTCCTAGGCTCTGTACCAAGCCCTTTCGTTGGGTGTCTGTGCATGTGTGTGTGTGTCCTGTATTCTACTTTTCTTGTGATTTCAGAAGTCAGAATGTTTTTCATTCCAAGAGCAAACAAGGACATTCTCAGTGATCCTGGCACCGTGGCTTAGCAATCAATGGAAGATGAGCCTGGGGTCCCTTCCTCCTAGGGTCCTAGAGACGGTTAGACATCTGCAAGCCTTCTCTGTGTGCATGCGTGTGTACACATATGGCTTGAAAGGGGGCAAGGTGGGGAGCACTGTAAGGGGTCCACTGGGAGGCCCTACAGCCTGTGATTCCAGGCCCAGGGCCAGGGGTAACATGGGAATAGGCTCAGGCTGTTTCACTTTCCAGAACCTGGGCCATTTTTTCTCTAGGATCCAGGTTATCACATTCTCCTGGAGGATACAGTCAACTCCTTTTGTCACCTGGAGCCTTCAATTCACTGAAAGAAAATTGCTGAAATTGGTAACAGCTGCAAGAAGCAAGTCAGAGAAGGAAGGGTAGGGGGCATCATTAAAGGCAGTTTCTCTCTCCAACCCTTTCCAAAGGGGAGAGTGGAGGATTGCGTTCTTACCTACTGTCAAGCTCCTTCACCAACCTCTATCACACTGCTTCCCTGGACCATAGATTTGGGATCCAGAGCCTGGGTCCTGAGCAACACTGGATCAGAAGAGCTGGGAAGGGGCTGGGGAGATAGCTCGGCCATCTGAGTGCCTGCCTGGCAAGCACAAGGACTTGGGTTTGATCCCTAGTACTGCATGCCTTGCCAATCCCTGAAACTGGGTGTAGTCATGCACACCTGTAATCCTCGCACTGGGGAGGCTGAGACAGGAGGATCACTATGAGTCTGAGCTACGTAGGAGACTCTGTACCAAATATGTAAATGAAGAGATTTAAAAGAAGAAGGAGGAGGAGGAGGAGAAGGAGGACGAGGAGGAGAAGAAGAAAAAGAAGAAGAAGAGGAAGAAGAAGAAGATGAAGAAGAAGAGGAAGAAGAAGAAGAAGAAGAAGGGGAAGAGGAAGAGGAGGAGGAGGAAGGAACTGAAAGTTAGGGAGTAGGGGAAGATATCTGGGAGGAGAGCTCCTGGGGCCTCCAAGGGCTCTATAGTTCTAAACCAGACAATTAGAACTCAAGTTCCTCATCTGTAAAATGGGGGAGGTACCCTTAGATTATCTGACACCTGGTGGTCAAAAGATACTGTAATCCCAGGAGATTGTTTAGCCGGGGAAGAAGTAGTTACTGCCACTGCAGCCTTGGCTCTGCTTCTGAAGATTGCATTATGGGATGAACTGTGTCCTCTCAAATGCCCGTCTTGAGGCCCTGACTACAGTATCTCAGAAGGTGACTGTACTTGGAGGTGGGACCTTGAAAGCAGTAAAGGAGGCCCAGGGTTTCAGACGAGTGGCTCTCAGTGTGGTGTGAGTACTGTTCATAAAAGAGGAGGAGGCTGGGATACAAGCAGGTGAGAGCACAGACGAACGGGCAAGGGAAGACTCAGACGATGGGCGTCTTCCACATATGAAGGAGGCACCAGAAGGCACCCAATTTGCCCACACCTTCATCTCCAGCACCCAGGAGAGCAAATTTCTGTTAGTTATGCCTCCCATCTAAAGTAGTTTTTAAAAGTATACTCAAAGCTACTATAACTGTGGCATCATATTTCACCATGGATTTGGTTTTTCCAAGTATGTAAGGGGATTGACAATGTTATGTCAATCTATTTGACTCGAGTTTTCCAGAATCAATATCAATTTATTGAGTGCATAATGTCTTTCTTTCCAGGCATGTTCCTATTTTGAGTGTCTTTCCACACTAGTTAAACCTCAAAGCTGATTCAGTTTCAGCCTCTTTTATGGATTCTCCATTATTTTCTTCTCTTAATGATGGAGAAGGAGAGAAGTTACTTCCTGCTCTTCTCATAAGCGATTTCAGATTTTAAAGAGTAACCAAGACATAGACCCCCTCCTTATCTTGCATCATATGCATCCTGCAGTGGCCCTCGACAGGCTGCAAGCATAGATTGGGCTCCTGGATATTTCAGGGACAGTGAAGGGTCAGGAAGTCTGGTGCAGCAGATAAGTCCAGGAAACATGGGCAATGCCCAGAGCACAGTCCATGGAAAGAGTGGTCAGATTGGGGTCTCTGGATGCCAGGATATGTGCGACCTGGTAGGACCCTTGATCCGCATGCTATACAGACCCACACCTACACCCACATATGCTTGAACAAATGGGGGAGCATATGCGTAAGTCCTCAGCATGGAAGATGATCATAGGACAGTCAGCTGGAGAAACAGTATGGGGAGCTGCTGGAGTACAAGATCTACAGTACAAGTAGGTACAGCAGGAAGAGTCTCCCCAGACTGGAGGATTCAGCCCTCCAAGTCAAGCATAGGCAATGGTTGCTAGTGGCTGAAGGGATGGGGCAGTGGAAAATGAATGCCACTGTGCCCTGAAGCAAAGGGCAGGTCCTCAACGGAGGATTGTATTAGCTGTGTGTTCATTCCTTTAACTCCTTTAGCCAGTGTTTATTTCCACTCAAGTTTATCTCTTCATAGTTGTTAATTAATTATATTATTAGATGGGCTCTTGTTTAAATTTTCATAATCATAATTAACATGCTATGAGTCTCATCTATGATAATCCACTTTCAGGTTAGTCAGACTGAGTCCAGAGAGAATATTGTCTTTTCCAATTGAATGGAACAATTTGTTCTTTCATTCACCCATTTGTATGAGGTAGGTATAGAAGACAATTATAGAAGCTGAAAATAAAACAGACCCCCTTAAAATCTGGGGGACACGGCTATAGAAATGAAAGCATCTTACTCTGGTCACCAAGGATAATGGACAGCGCTGTCCAAAGCTGCGCTTCTGGTCTCTTTTTCTGACCCCAATTTTAAAAAGACAGAAAGAAAAAAGAAAAAACCTGGGGTAGCATTCAAGCTGGGCTCACACAAATTACACTTAAGATCCAGGTGTCTGGGATATGTATATTTTTAACAGGGCTGGTAGAAGTGAGTCATATATCCCTTATGCTCATATTTCAAGACAGTCTTTGGGAAACTAAGCTAAATACTTCCAACTTAGAGAAGCAAAAGATGCTTTGTAAATACTTTTATGATCAAATACTGGTCGGACCTATCACTGTGGTCATTATAGGGACCTCAGCTTTGACAGAGTTCAGAGGGCTCCCAGAGAGTGCGTGGTCACTCAGTGTCACTCACCTCAGTGCCCTTCGCAGCTGCACACAAAACAATGTGCCCACTTAGCACAATAAACACTGGGGACTGCAAGCCTGGAAGGCCCCTTGGAGAGAACCTGTTTTCCCTAGATAAGAGATCAAACGTGAGGGTGTGCTTCATTCTCTTGGTGTGTGATTTAAATCAGACTTTGTGAAAACCAAGGTCTCCCCCAGATTTTTGGCGGAAGGCAAAGGGAACATAGATTTTTTTTTTCCAAACCTCCCATCCATTTCTTTATTTCTTTCTTTTTATTGAAGAACAAATAGCAATGAGACAGTTTCAAATCAAATTAACAAGACAGACTCAATAATTAATACACTGCAAATTGTTTTCATAATGGTTTGTTGTTATACAAAGTGCATACATGATATTCTATTTATAGACACTATTAGAGCAGATGTCTCTAATCAATGAATTAAGAGAATGTAGCTGTATACATAACTTACTTTTTTAAAGCTGAATTATAGCACAGTACCTTGTTATCTTCCTAGTGGTTGTCCATAATACTAGAAGCCGACATAATATCTTGTCCAACTTCT
>PVKA01034452.1:0-23445 GCA_004027165.1 Ctenomys sociabilis
TTTTTTTTTTTTTTTTTTTTTTTTTTTTTTTTTTTTTTTTTTTTTTTTTTTTTTTTTTTTTTTTTTTTTTTTTTTTTTTTTTTTTTTTTTTTTTTTTTTTTTTTTTTTTTTTTTTTTTTTTTTTTTGAGACAGGGTCTCACTATGCAGTGCAGGCTGGCCTTAAGCTCACTTTGTACCTCAAGCTGGTCTCAAACTCACAACAATCCTCCTGCCTCGGCCTCCCAAGTGCTGGGATTACAGGCATGCGCCACCATGCCTGGCCATAGATGGGTTTTATCAAATTGAAGTAGAAGCCTTCCATTCCAATTTTCTGAAGGATTTTGAACATGTATGAGTGTTGGACTTTGTCAAAAGCCTTTTCTGCATGAATTGAGAGGATCATGTGGTTTTTAGTTTTCGCTCTATTGAGTAGTGCATTACATTTATAGATTTGCGAATGTTGAACCATCCTTGCATCCCTGGGATGAATCCTACCTGGTCATGGTGTATCATCTTCTTGATGATTTACTGTATTCTATTTGCTAGGATTTTATTGAGGATTTTTGCGTCTACGTTCATGAGGGAGATTGGCCTGTAGTTCTCTTTTTTAGTTGTGTCTTTCCCTGGTTTTGGTATCAGTATAACACTTGTCTCCAGGTATGATTTTAGGAGAACTGTTTCCTTTTCAATTTCATTGAAGAGTTTGTGGAGTGTAGGGATTATATCTTCTGTAAATTTCTTGTAGAATTCAACTGTGAATCCATCAGGACCTGGACTTTTCTTTGTCGGCAAGCTTTTTATTACACGTTGTATTTCATTGGCTGTTATGGGTTTGTTGAGAGTTGTTCTAGCTTCTTGACTCAGTTTTGGTAATTTGTACTTTTCCAGGAATCTGTCCATTTCTTCTGTGTCTTCTATTCTGTGAGTGTAAAGATTCTCAAAGTAGCTATGGATAATCTTCTGATTTTCCACTGAGTCTGTGGTAATTAAAGCCTTTTCATTCCTTATTGCTTGTATTTGAATTTCTTTCTTTTCTCTTTTTGATGAGGTTAGCTAGTGGCTTGTCAATTTTATTTAATCTTTCAAAGAACCAGCTTTTTGATTCATTGATTGTTTGAACTGTTTTCTTCATCTCAATTGAATTAATTTCTGCTCCAATCTATGATCTCTTCTTGTCTTTGGGTTCTGGGTTTGGTTTGCTCTTCCTTTTCTAGATGTTGGAGGTGTCACATTAGTGTGTTTATTTGTTCCCATTCTGTTTTCCTAATGTGTGAGTTCATAGCTATGAACTTTCCTCTGAGAACTGCTTTCATTGCATCCCATAAATTCTGATAATTTATGGTTGAATTTTTATTGAATTGTAGATATTGTTGAATTTCCTGCTTAATTTCATCTGTAACCCATTGATTGATGATTAAGGTGTTGTTTAATTTTCATATATTTAGGGTTTTTTCTGGTTTCTTTTGTCATTTATGTCCTGTGTCAATGCACTGTATTCAGATAATATGCATGGGATAATTTCTGTTTTCTTGCATATACTTAAGCATGACCTATGGACTAGTATGTGATCTATTTTAGAGAATGACCCGTGTGCAGCTGAAAAAGCTGTGTATTCAGCTGTGGTTGGGTGGAACACTCTGTGTATGCCCACCAAGTCCATTTGTTCCAGGCTCTGATTCAGTCTACTACTTCTTTGCTAATTTTTTGTCTAGTTGACCTGTCTTTATGGGATAAGGGATATTTAGGTCTCCTGTTAATACTGTGGTATTGGATATTAGCTTTTTCATGTCCATTAAGATTTGTTTTACGTAGTTGGGTGCTCCCATGTTTGGTGCATACATATTTATGAGTGTTACCTCTTCCTATTGAATTCTTCCCCTAACCAGTATATAGAAGCCTTCTTTATTTCATTTGATCATTCTTGGCTTGACGTTGAAACTGTCTGAGAACAGGATTGCTATCCCTGCTTTTTTCTGCGGTGCTGAGGCATGAAGTATTGTTTTCCATCCTTCGACTTTAAGCTTATGAATGTCCTTTTGAGTTAAGTGTGTTTCTTGTATACAGCATATTGTTGGGTTTTGATTCCTAATCTACTGTGCCAGTCTATTTCTCTTAATTGGTGAATTGAGTCCATTTATATTGATGGTTATAATTGAAATGTGTTGACTTATGATTGTCATGTTATTTACCTCCTTTTGTTTACTCCTTTTTATCCTGTGTTTAATTGTTTGCCCTATTTAGTGGGTTCCTTCTGTTCTCATTAGTGGAGTTCTGATCATTGTGGTCCCTCTCTAGAACATCTTTCAGCAGCCTGTGTAGGGATGGCTTTGTCATCATGAAATTCTTTAGTTGTTCTTTGTTGTGGCAGTATTTCACTTCTCCATTAAACTTGAAAGAGAGTTTTGCAGGGTATAGTAGTCTGGGTTGGAAGTTGTTTTCATAGAGGACTTGAAGTACTGTGCTCCAATGCTCTCCTTGCCTTCATGGTGGGTGAAGAGAAGTCAGCTGTAATTCTGATGGATTTTCCTTTGAATGTGATCTGCTTCTTTTCTCTAGTGACTTTCAGAATATTGTTCCTCTGCTGGATTTCTGGGATCTTGACTATTATATGTCTCAGTGTATTTTTAATTAGGTTGAAGTTATTTGGCTTTCTGTATGCTTTAGTTACCTGAATGTTAGATTGTTTCCTCATATTTGTGAAGTTTTCTGCTATTACTTCTGCCCATATTCTTTTTATATCATTTTTATTGACTCCTTTCCCATTGATGCCTATTAGTCTCACATTGTTGATCTTGGCATCATCTTGCATGTGATGGATTATTTTTTCCTGCATCCTAGTTGTTTTTAAGAGATCTTTTCTCACCTTTTCACTAGCTGCATCAGTGTCTTCAAGATCTGAGACTCTGTCTTTGCTTTCACTGAAATGGTTTTGTAGACTTATGACTAAGATTTTAAGTTCTTCTATATCTCTTTGACTTGCTTTATTCGATCTATTTCTTTCCTGTATTGCTCATTCAAGGAATCCATCATAGTTCTAATCTCTTCTATGTTTTTTTGTCAGTGTCTTCGTTAGAGGTAGCTATTAATTCTTTTACTGCAGAGTTTTTTCCAAATTGGGTTTCCTCCCTACATTTCTGGAATTGATTCTCTATTTAATATGTTATGATTTGAAAGATTTCTTTTTTTATTTCAGAAATTATTTCTGCTTTGAGTTCTTTACCTTTTTGCTATTGCTTCTTTGCCTGTGATGCTGTTCCTTCATATGTTTCAGCTGGATTAGTGTTCTCTGTGCTTGTTCTGGGTGGGCACTGGGTTTCCCCCATATGTTTGTGGATTTGATTCATTACTTCTGATGCTATGTATTCAAAAATTTCTTTTTTTATTTCAGGTGTTAATTCTGGTCTGAACTCCTCTATACCTTTCTGCTGTTGTTTCCTTGCTTCCGACTCTGTTAGTTCGTTCATTTTAGCTGAGCTAGTGTCCTCTGCACTTCCCATTGGTGGGCTCAAGGCCTGAGACTGCATTTGGCTCCTTGTTTTTATCATGACTTATAGCTCTGATCTCTGACTTTTGGTGTAGAGTTTTGGTGCAGTTCTAACCTTAGCACCTTATGAAATCCAGGTATTGTTACACAAGTTCCAGTTCATGTAGTTTTGCCTGGCTGGGGTCTGGCTGCTGTGCTCACCTTCCTGTTGCTGTCCTTGGAGGTGAGCATGTTGTGCCCTTTTGACAAGATGCTCTGCTTCTGGCTTAGCTGTGTGGTTTTGACCCTAGTCTCAGTGCAAGGACTTCATCCTCAGAGTTTCCCCCCAGGCCTGAATGTCAGGCCTGAGCTGGGTGTGGAAGGGTATGGGGGGGCAGGAGTGCACAGAAGCTCTCTCACACACTCACTGGGCCTGGGCTTTGCGGGTCTGCAGGGCTCCCAAAAGGGTGGTGGATGTTCTCACTCACAGACTGTGCTGGGTCTAGGGCTGCGGGGCAGGATGGAGAATGCTGAGAAAGGTCTCTCTAGTGTGGTGGGCCTGCAATTCTCAACATTAAGAATTTTGAAAACTTTGAAGCATTGTATTTATTTGTTTATTCTTCTCTGAATTCACTATTTTGGATTATACATGAACATTAAGAATCTTTACAAATTTTTTCATATTAAAGTGGCATGCTAACTTGGACTTGGTGATGCACATCGAAAATCTCAGCACTCTGGAGGCTGTGGCAGGAGGATCGCTTCAAGGTGGAGGCCAGCCCAGGCTAAATGGTGAGTTCAGTGCCAGCCTGAATTGCATAGTGTGATCTTCTCCAAACAAGCAAGCAAACAGCATCAGGCCTACTTATGATAACATTTCAATCTCTAATAATTTCACAGTTCATCCATTTTCCTTGGAATGTTACAATTTACTTTTCCATAATCCATTCTTTTCACTTTAAATAGGATTTAATGGGGGGGGGACTTCTTCCTAACCTCTACCACAAGAAATACCACCATTTCTTGGGTTTCTTCTTAAATACTGTAGATGGAGTATACACACCCCTTCATGGCTACTGCTTTTCACTTAATAGTCCACTTCAGAAGCAGTTTTTTTTGTTTGTTTTTGTTTTTTGTTTTTTGTATTTAGTGCAGGATCTATTGAGTCTCACTGTGTAGATTGGTCTCATAGTGATCCTTCCGTTTATAGCCTCCCAAGAGCTGGGATTACAGGTGCCTGCCACCAGCCCAGTCTCAATTGCCGTCTCAGCACGTCCGGTGGGCAGGGCCGGCATGGCAGGCCATGGGGGCTCCGGCATCTGCCTAAGCAGGCGCTTTAATCTGCTGAGCTATTTGGCCCCGTCCTTTTTTATATTATTATACAAAAAACTTTTTTGGGTGTGTTGACATAGCACAAACTTGGCTAATTGCGCTAGTTTTTTTCTAAACTCATTTAAGAAACTATCATACTACTGTGACGTTGGTATTTTAATTAAGGGACCTGTTAAATTTTAAAAACTCTATAGACTCTTAGAACCAGAATCTAAATAACAGCAACACATTGCTTGGTTGACATGTCTTTTCGCCATTTTAATATCTATAGCTTCTCTTCATTTTTAAGGAACGCAGTTGTCGCCAGGGCTTCCCCACTCAATCTTGCTGGTCTGGGGACCAGGACGGCCTCTGGTCTGCCCAACTCTCCCCACCAGCTGTGATCCGCGGGAGCAGGGTGCGCGCGTGTGCACGGGTGCCTGTTGTCCTTGCAATCCTAGTAAGCAGTTCTTTCCTTCATTTTTTATTATTTTATTCGTGGCGCTGGACTGGAGCCCGAGCCTCCTGCAGGCTCCGCGGCGCGCCGAGCTTCTTCTCGGATGCGCGGGAGGTCCACGCTTTGGAATCCAGACGCCATGGCCTGGCGGAAGAGGGCGTGGGCGCGCCTCCCGTGACTCACGGACCAGAGTGCAAGCCTCTCACCGGAGAGATGGTTACCACGCAAGGACAGGCCGCCCCACGTCCCGTGAAGGAAAGCGGCTGCAGCGCCGCAGCACAGCTGTCTCCACCCGCAGTGCGCAGTCGCAGCCCGCGAGAGGGCGTGGGCGGGGCCGACGGGGGCGGGGCCAGGCGGAGGTCGGAGGACCCCAGGCAGCCGAGCGCGCAGCCGCAGTCCAGCGGGGCGTCGGCCCTGGGCCGCGGTCCGGGGCGTGGCCTGACGTGAAGGGCGGCTCGGCCCGTTCTGCCTGCGTCTGTGCTGCCGCCGCGTGCGCGCCGCCCGCAGACCCAAGCCGGGAGCTCAGCTGCCGCCGCCGTCCCGGACCGAGCTGCCGAGCGCGGTCGGGCCGCCGCCATGGGCAGCCGCGTGTCGCGGGAGGACTTCGAGTGGGTCTACACCGACGAGCCGCACGCCGCGCGGCGCCGCGAGATCCTGGGTGAGGCGGGGCCCGTTATGTGAGCGCGGCCTGCGCGGCCCGGCCGGCCCGTTACGGCCGCGCGCGGGTCCCCGGGACGATGGGGCAGGCTGGGGGTCCGCGCCGCCAGGCCGTCACGGGGAGCCGGCGGGCCCGCGTGTCCCCAGCGTCCCGGGGGGGCCGGCCGGGGGAGGGCTGGGCGGCTCAGTGAGCGGCGCAGGGCGCGGCCGGCATCCTGGCTGCAGGCCGGGCGGGAACTGCGCCGCCCGGGTCCCGGGGTGGCCTGGCGCGGGAAGTCGGCTGCCCTGTGGTCTGGCCCTCGGCGGGAGAGTTATGGATCGCTCTGCATAGGAACTAGATCAGCCAGATAGAAGTTTGAATAGAGGGGCCGGGCAGATGGCTCAGTGGAACAAGCACTTCCCTGGCAAGCGCAAGGACCTGAGTTCGATCCTCTGTTTCGCTAAATAAAACTATAAATTTGAATAGAGCGTTTTATTATTGAGCTCAGGTCAATCAGCTGTTTTTTACACAGGAGGTAGTAGGGGGTTACTTATAACAAATCACATCCAGTTTGGTAAGCGAATTTGTTATCTAGCACAGAACAACAGAGAACTACATTTGACACAGCTGCAAACTGTAATTAAAGGGTCTTTTATAGCTTAGTGATAAGTGCATATTTTTATAAGATACATCTTAAGCTGACCACGTTACAGGAGATGGTTAAGGGGTTTGTTTCGCTTGCTGCCTTGACAGTTATTTATTCTTAAACAGCCTTGAGCCGAGAGGGAGAATATATTTCTTAGAGTAGATAACAGGAAGCGCAAGGGTTTTTTAAAAAATAATTTACCACAGTTAAAGCCCAAAATTCTGTTAACTCTTTACAGGGAGTAGGAGGCTGGCCCAGCCGAGCTGGGACCCTGGCCGCGCTGTCGCCGGCGGAGGGCATCTCCTCCCGGGCGGCGTTTGAAAACCTGAGGTGATACAGATCGTATAAATTTTTCACCTTTTTAAAAAAACCTGAGGTGCGAACGGGTGACTTCATGGGAGGTCGATTGCCCCCCACGGTTGAGCCTGCTCTTCTGTTTGTGTGTTTTGAGACAGGCTCCAGCCAAGCTGCCCAGACTGGTTTTGAACTTCGGGACCCACGGGTTGAGCCTTGCAGAATGTGCTTTTAACCAGTATTCTAAAAGTTAAGATTCCCAACGGTTGAAACATCGAATATGAAAAATTCTGGCTCACACACTATTTACAATTTTTTTTCCGCTACATTTGTTTGCTCAGTGAAAGAAAAGCAGAAGTCTGGTTTTTGCAGAAATATTTAGAAGTTTCATATTTTCACAAACGGTGTATATTGAAATGGGTTGTTTTCCTGGGGAAAAAACTCAATCCTGTCCAGCTAGTTAAGACCTTTACCACCGAGCTACACACCTTGGCCTCTGAGATTTATTATTATTATTATTATTATTATTACTTGGGATTGAACCTAGGTATATTCTACCACTGAACTACATGCCCCAACCGTTTTTTATGTTTTGTTTGGAGACAGGACTTTGCTAAATCGCAGGGCTTGAACTTGCAGTCCTCCTGCCTTAGGTTTCAGTCTGCCATTTGCGGCTGCAGCAGGCCTTGCCTGCACGCTCACACTCTGTAGGTGGGGCTCTGCCTCCATTCTCTCCCCTTTACCCCTCCCTGTCTCCTCAGTTGAACAAAATATGTTCTGCAAATTCACTTTTCCATACCTGACGGAGAATAT
The DNA here is from genome assembly GCA_004027165.1 of Ctenomys sociabilis. Lineage (NCBI taxonomy): Eukaryota > Metazoa > Chordata > Mammalia > Rodentia > Ctenomyidae > Ctenomys > Ctenomys sociabilis. The sequence goes on from PVKA01034452.1 coordinate 7,602, forward strand.
ATTTTGTACCTTACACATTGCTTTAGAATAATCTGGTATCAACTTTGTGAAACAGAATCCCAAACACTGTTTGGTCATAACTTTAATAGAAAAATCGAGGAAGCAGAAGGTACTAATTGATGCTTAATGTAAGTCTTAGAAACATCACTGAGCCATATCACTTGGGACATTAAGATAATTGCATATTTCTTAAAATACAACATTTCCCAGTAGGGATATATACAGTAGTATTCAGGGTTTTAGGGGTTGAAGGTAAAATAACTTTAGCAAAAATAATAGTCCAGAGATTAAGTTATGTTTACATGATAACAGATAACTTTTTCCAGTTGTGTTTTGAGAAGAAATTGTTTAACAAACAACTCTATGTACAGTAGTTTACATTTGGGGCCTGGGGAGGTAGGTGCTCAGTGGTATACTGATATGTTGCATGCAGAAGGTCCTAGGTTCAGTTCTCAAGTCATAAAAAGAAAATAAATTTATGCCTCAAATTCATGTTCAAGGGCCTGTGAGATAGCTCAGTGGAATAAGGCCTGGGTCAGCAAGCGCAGAGACCAGGGACCACGCAGGGCACCACAACCTCACCTGCCCCACACCCACCCTGGCACACTGAGCAGGCCCTGGACACTGGGCTGGCGGCACAGGCCTGTCTCCCAGCGCTGGGGAGGCTGAAAACAGGAGGGTCAGGGCTTGCTGGTTAACTCAGTTGTTTAAGCGCCTCCCGTTCGATCCCCAGCTCCCCATGCCTTACCAGCCCTGCCTTTAAGGCAGCCTAAGCCAGCCCCCCAAAAACCCAAAAACAGGATCACTACAAGTCCAAGTTGCATAGTAAGACCCTGCACCAAGTTAAAAAAGTAAATAAAAGAGTTCATGTTCATAATCTGTTTAAAAGGAGCCAGTGGTGGCACGTACTGTAATCTCATCACTTTAAACTTCTGAGCAAGAGGATCAGAAGTTCAAGCCCTTGGGGCTGGAGAGATGGCTCAGTGGAGTAAGTGCTTCCCTGGTAAGCGCAAGGGCCTGAGTTCAGTCCCTGGTTCTGCAAAAAAAAGTTGAAGCCCAGCCTAGGCATCTTTGTTAGACTCAATCTCAAAAACATTTTTAGAACAGGATCAGGGGATGTAGCTCAATGTGAAGGCCCTAGGCCCAGTCTCCAGTACCTGTTCCCCAACTCCCCAAAATTCCATATAAAAGCCACTGCACTCTAGAGGTAGCTCTTGGAGGGGAATTGCCTAGCATGTTAGATAACTTGGGCTCAAATCCCAGTTTCATCAGAGGAAAAAAATCTGGGCGGGCTAGGGACAAGTCTATTAGTGAATCAAGTAGGAATAAATAACAAGAATTTATTCCCTTACCCTTGTAGAAAGAAAGTAGTTTTGATCTTATTTATTTTTTTTGTATTTTTTAGGTAAGGGCCTCAGGGTGTTCACCATCTCACTACTAGACTGGACTTCTAGTGATCAGCCTATTTATAGCCTCCCAAGAGCCAGGATTACAGGTGTACACCACCACACCCAGGCTCTTTTTTTTTTTTGTTTTTTTTTTTTTTTTGGTCCTGAACTCAGGACCCTGTGCTTGCCATGCAAACTCTTGGCAATCTCCCTGGCTCTCCAGTCTCAATTACCATCCCAGAGGGTCCCCTGGGCGGGGCTGGCATGGTAGGCCCGGGAACCCCTGGCCCCTGCACCTGCTTGCAGGCACTTGAATCTGCTGAGCTATTTAGCTAGCCCTTAAGAAAGTAGTTTTTAAACATCCTTACTAACCATTATGAAATACACCCACTTAAAGTGTTAGAAACTTTGCCACATAATTTTAGAATATTTCATTATCCGAGGATGAATCCTTGAATCCCTTAGCAGTCCCCAGATTCCCTACTCCCTGTCCCTATTCCTGGGCAATTACTAACTACTTTCAGTCTGTAAATTTGCCTATTAAAGACATTTCATGTAAATGAAATAATACTTGAGTCTTTTATGATGACCTCTTTTACTTACTAATATATGTATCTTTGGTGTACTTACTGGCCATGTACATGTCTTTTTAGTGAAATACATATTCAGACCCCTTGCCCATTGCTTAATTGGATACTTAAGGTTCATGTAACAGCATGTGTCTATTCAGATGATATTTGGGCTATTTCCCTTTCTTATCTACTTTGAATAATGCTACTATAAATATTTATTTGCAAGGTATTACATGGATATGTATTTTCATTTCTCGTGGATGGTAGGAGTAGAATTGCTGGGTCACTGGTAATTCGGTATGTAACATTATGAGCAATTGCCAGACTTTTGAAAGCTTGCCACCACATTGTATTGCTACCAGCTGCGTGTGAGGATTTCAGTTGCTCCACATTTTGGTATTGCCTGTTTTTATTATGATAGTCATTGTTGTGGGTATAAAATTAGACCTGTGCTTTTTATTTCTGTAAGTTAGTAAAGATTTATGGAGCTGGGAAGATAGCTCAACACCTTAAGTGCCTGCCTAGCAAGTGAAAGGTCCTGAGTTTGATCAGGAAAAAAATGTGTATGTGTGTGTCTGTGTGTGTTTATGTATATATATATCTCTTTAGTGTTCTTACTGGCCATGTACATGTCTGTTTTTGGTGAAATGTGTATTCAGACCCCTTGCCCATTGCTTAATTGGATTATATACTGGTTATCCTTCCCTCATGAGAGATGATTTGCACATATGATTTCCTATTCTCTGGATGTATTTCAATGTTTTCTTTTGTGCCCTACCTCCCTTTTTGGGTAGGGTCTCATTTGGTAGTTGAAGCGGGCCTTGAACTTCAGACAATCCTGTTTTAGACTCCTTAGTTCTGGGATAATGGTCTTAAACTACTACATACAGCTTTTTCTTTTTAGTTTTATAGTTACAGCAATGATTCATTTCAGTTGACTCTGGATGTGATATAACAATGACATGTTTTTGTTTTTTTTTTTCTTTTTAAATCTTTTTGAGATAGGGTCTCGCCCACAGTTCAGGCAGCCTTGAGCTCAGTTTGTAGCCCAGGCTGGTCTCGAACTCATGCACACCATGCCTGGCGTAGGGCGTCTGTTCTTGTGCATATTGTTGGTGCAGCATGACTGCACTGTTGATCATTCTGTGCTTCGTCACATTGGAGCCCTTGTACTGCTGATCTTTATATACAAGTACAACCTCATTGGAATTCAGTCCAGAATTGCATGGCGTAAACTGGTTTGAGAAATCTATGAAAATACATGTGATGATTTTGGACTAGGAAAACCTATATATTATGCTTTTTATCTGATGTGTTGATTTAAGTACATTTTATGTAAGTTAAAAATAATTAAGTTCTGTTTTTTGTTTTTGTTTTTTTTTTTAATGTATTTAATACAGGGTCTACAGGGTCTCACTACACAGATGGGGCTTAAGTAGTGATTCTTCTGTTTTCAGCTTCCCAAGCGCTGGGATTACAGGGCTTTGCCCTGCCCAGTCTCAGCACGCCCCCAGGGGCAGGGCCGTCACGGGGCATGGCACACCACGCTGGGTGATCTAATCCCAGGCCCCTGCATCTGCCTAAGCAGGCACTTTAACCCACTGAGCTGACCCAAATATAGAATATGGTATACTTTAATACAAAATGTGTAGACCTTCTAGATATTGAGGCTACTTTTGGCATAAATTCTCAAATTGTTATAAGTTTACTATAGAACATTTCTTCACTATAGTAGATAGATATTGGACAAAGTTTTTAGTAGAAAGTTACAATTTGGAGAAGAAAAACCTAATGTGTTAATTAAATTATAGTTGCTGAACTATTATGTACTGTTTTCTATGCAAGATTTTGTTTTTCTTACAGCAAAGTATCCAGAAATAAAGTCCCTCATGAAACCTGACCACAGCTTGATATGGATTATCCTGACGATGGTCTTCACCCAGCTGGTTGCCCTTTACTTAGTGAGAGACTTGGACTGGAAATGGGTCATGTTTTGGGCCTACGTCTTTGGCAGCTGCATCAACCACTCAGTGACTCTAGCTATTCATGAGATTTCTCACAACTTCACCTTCGGCCACCACAAGCCTCTGTGGAACCGCTTGTTTGGAATGGTGGCTAATCTTCCCATAGGGGTCCCGTATTCAGTTTCCTTTAAGAGGTACCACCTGGACCATCATAGGTACCTTGGCGCTGACGGCATCGATGTGGATATTCCTACTGATTTTGAGGGCTGGTTCTTCTGTACCACTTTCAGAAAGTTTATATGGGTTATTCTTCAGCCTCTCTTTTATGCTTTTCGACCTCTGTTCATCAATCCCAAACCAATTTCCTATCTTGAAGTTATCAATACCATGGTCCAGATCACTTTTGACATTATAATTTACTACACTTTAGGGATTAAATCTCTAGTGTACATGTTGGCAGCAACCCTTCTTGGTCTGGGCTTACACCCGATCTCTGGGCATTTTATAGCTGAACATTACATGTTCCTAAAGGGACATGAAACTTACTCGTATTATGGGCCTCTGAACTTGCTGACCTTCAATGTGGGTTATCACAATGAGCATCACGACTTCCCCAATGTTCCTGGAAAGAAACTTCCACTGGTGAGTAAGGTTTTGGTGTGTATTTTAGTTTCCTGTGGTCATATAAATTGATCTGGTCATTTAAAAAGGAGTCTGGTATATTTTATTAATTCAAGCTGTATATCAAAAGAAATGTAGCATACTAATTTTAAGTAGGGTTTGTTCTCTTGAATCCTTCAGCTTTAGGGTTAGTTTAGGGTTGTGTTGGGACATAGGTAAAATGTGATACCTGGTGAAGTAACTCAGAAATACAAAACTAAATCCCTGTGTGAAGTTCTTGGAAACTTCATTATTACAATGAGAAGTGTTTTTTTTTTTTTTTTGAGGTACTGGGGATTGAACTCAGGACCTTGTGCTTGCCAGGCAAGCGCTTATTCTACTGAGCTATCTCCCCAGCCCAGTTTGCTAAGTTTCATAAGGTTTGTGATAAAGTCCAGATGCCAGCCTGGGCTATGCTGAGTTGAAGGTAAGCTTGGGCTACATAGTTCCTATCTCATAAAAAACTAAGAAAAAAATCTTCCCACAAGTGTAAAAACCATAGTAATGTATATAAGACTGAATATATATATATTCAACCTTAGGGAAGGTTGACAGGGTGTGCAGGGTCTCACTACTAGATCACAGTGATTGTTCTGTTTACAGCCTCCCAAGTGCTGAGATTACACTCACACCACCACACCCAGTCTCGATTGCTGTCTCAGCTTGCCGGGGAGGGGGGGGGCAGGGCCATCAAGGCAGGCCCAGGGATCTGCCCCTGCACCTGCTTGCAGGTGCTTTAATCCCCCTAAGCTGTTTCGCCAGACCTTGTATATAAAACTTAATAGTAGGTTTTCTTTCTTTTTTTTTTTTTTTTTTTTTTAATATGTTTGGTACAGTGTTTCACTATATAGCTCGAAATTACAGTGATCCTCCTGTCTTCAGCCTCCCCAGTGGTGGAATTACAGGCATGCACCATCATGTCCGGTCTTGGTCACCAGCTCAGCACGCCCAGGGGCAGGACTAGTGCAGCAAGTAATGCTAGGGATTGAGTCCTGGTCCCTGAGCTTGCTTAAGCAGGCACTGAGCTATTGTACCTGTCTTTTTTCTTCTTTTTTTAAATTTTTATTTTATTTATTTATTTTTTAAAGGTGTTATTCAAAGCAACTGCAACCAGGGACTCTTATGTTATCATAAGTGCCCACATTTTTAAACATTGAGACAACATGAAACTTAATACAACATTTGAATGTTGCTTTGGTACCTGATTTGGCAAAGCAAAAGCTATAAAAGCCTGGAGTCATTGGAGCAATTTTGAATCTGGCTGTATCTTAGATAATATTCTGTCAGTGTTACATTTCTGCAGTGTTATGTTTCTGATAGAGTGGCTTTGAAGGACAGTGTCCTTTGGCATTGTGTGTTGAAATATTGAGAGATGAACTATCTGAAGTAGGAGTGGTTGTCACTTGACGTCTGCAGCCTACTTCCAAAACTCCTTTCCAAGGAGAACAGCTGTGTGCGTTGTCACACACAGCAGCATGGAGGAACATGGATATGCGCTGGATGCTTGGGGACAGTTGGAGGTATGAGTGCGCCTGTCACTCCTTTGCCTTTGCAGTAGGTTTTACTTTTCAGAATGAAACCTGAGAGAAGGCAGCACAGCACGCTGGAGGGTGATAGGGAGCAGCAGCGTGGCATCAGGCTGCCCTGGCCACATGAGGCTCTGACCTGGCAGCCCCACAGAGGGGGCATTGGGCTGTGGGTCTGTTTTGGAAAGAAATAGTTCAAGAAAAGGCATTCAGTCACTCTTCGACTTGAAGCGATTTTCTTCCACAAGCCCATACTTTTCCTTCAGTTTTCAAGAATAGGTCTGAGATCTTAGGCTCCTGACATCAGCCCTGACAGCGTGTCCCCTCAGCAGCTGAATGAACATGTGTCTTCATTTTCAGCTCTGTATGGGAGGTGTTGCAGAGGATCTTGTTCTCTTTGCTCAATAACTACTTACTGTCTGATTTATAGCAGTTGCAACCTACACTGTTGCATCATGAAGAAGTGTGCAGTAGTGACATGGCTTTTAACAGCTCTAGTCAGTGTAAATTTGCCTGCAGTTTACTCACTTCAAGTACTCACTTGCATACTGCTAGTGTACTGAGGTCTGTGGCCATCACCATGGTCAGTATTAGAACATTGGTATCAATAACAAGTTCTCTTTAAGGTTTCTCTGGTAGGTTTTTTGTTTCTGCATCTCTGTCTTCATGGCGTCTCACTGACTTGCTCTGGCTCTTTTCCCACTCTTGGTCCCAGCCCTCGAGGACGGGCATGTGCACGCCACCATTAGCAGCATGGTACAGCAGCAGTCACAAGCCCTCGGGCCACAGTGTAGGGCTCCACCATGGGTCTATGTCACTTGCTGCATTCTCTGTGTTTTTAGAGAGCTTCCCAGCTCGTAAACAACCCCTAAGCATCTAGTTTTCCATGTGTGGACAGCATTGCAGGCTGCAGCTATCCAGAGACTCCTTATTGCACCATATGAATTCAGCCAGACACCTGCTTAACACATTCCTAGAACTTTGAGCTCATGATATGTTTATTAGTTTTCCCTGCATATCTATCACGTATGTACAGAGATTCATCTCCTCTCTGCTGTGATTGCTCAGTAGCCTTAGTATCCAGCAGCATCAGGAGTTGCTGCCTTCTTGGGCTTGTGTGCAAAGCTAGAGTCTGGCCCTTGCTATGTGATGTGAACTTGGCCCTGCCTGGTGTCAGTTGCCATGCAGGCTTGCATGTGTGCGGAGCCCGGAGCTCATCCTTCCAACCTTCCAGGGCAGAATCTCAGATGATCTGGGGACAGTTGGATGCTGGGGCCTCCCTGTGTGTATGTGAGTCCCTCACCTGTCTCTTTTGATGGCCTCCATCGCTCACTGCTCACCCTGCTATGTTGTTTCCTGTCCAGGTGAGGAAAATAGCAGCAGAATACTACGATAGCCTGCCCCATTACAATTCCTGGGTCAAAGTGCTGTATGACTTTGTGATGGATGATACCATAAGTCCCTACTCCAGAATGAAGAGACCCCCAAAAGGGCAGGAGGTCCTGGAGTAAATCCCATCCCTGCAGAGGAATCCCCTGCGAAGCCTGAGAAGAGCCGACCCCACGTGTTCTGCAAGAGGAAGCTTCGGGTGGGCAATGCCTGGAGCCACCTTATGCCACGTGGGTCCACAGGCTCCCGGGAGTCAGCCTGCCCTGTGCTACGCTTGCCTCACTTGTGTGATGGTCCCTGGGGGGCCTCCACCCAGGTCTATAACTATGTAAGCGATTTTCTGCTTTACTGAAACAGCTAATAAACTCACCTATTAATGTCAGTGTTTTAGTATTTATTTTGGTTTTGTATTTCACTGCACTCACACTGATCACTGGTGGACCTGGAAACTTTCATTCCAGACATACAGTTTGTGAAGGACTGCAGTGTTGGCTAGAAGGCTGAGCTTGAATAGTGTCGAACTACGAACGTCCACTTTACTAGCCCCGAACAGCAACCCTCAGCAGCCTCAACAATGAGCTACATTGAAATTTCTTCTGAAGATTAATCAGTCTGCTGCCTTTGATCTCAGTCTCAGGCAAAGGCCCTAGACGAGCAAAATACAAGTTTTTGCTGAGCCATAACGTATCATCTGGACTCCAACAGCCAATTCAGGCCTCAGTAGAAACCACCTGAGCCTGGCCTTTACCAACAGGATTCCTATCAGCCTCTGGTCTTCTGAGCTCTCACCAGAATCTCCCACACAACAGCCTAAGGCATTCCAGTGCTTCTCTTTCAGGTGAAAGCTCCAAACTTTCCAAATATTTCCCACAAGCGATTTCTTTTTTTTTTTTTTTTTTTTTTTTTTGTCTTTTTTTGAGACAGGGTCTCACTGTGCAGTTCAGGCTGGCCTTAAGCTCACTTTGTAGCTCAGGCTGGTCTCGAACTCACAACAATCCTCCTGCCTCAGCCTCCCTAGTGCTGGGATTACAGGCATGCGCCACCACAACCGGCTCCCACAAGCGATTTCATCTGGCTCTTGAACAGCATAGTCGGGTATAGTCACAGCAATGTCTCCACTTCTCTGATAGCAAATTCTGTCTTGGTTACTTTCCTCTCATTGATGACATAAAATACTCAACACCCAAAATTCAGGAAAGCTTTATTTAGCTCACAGTTTGTAGAGGTTTAGCCGAAAATCAATTAGCTCCAAAACAGGGTGATAAATTGAGAAGCAAACAGAAAATGGTAACAGCACTAAAAGCAGGGAGCAAGCCTCTTTGCTTCCATTATGTTGAATGTCAGCTGTCTAACCACGCCATCTCCTGCCTTCTTCCTTGAGCTGTGGGTAAACAAAGTGAGTACCCTAGCCCCCTGCAGAATCCCTTAGCTAAATTTAAACATTGACACAGTGGACCACATCCTGGAGCACAAAGAGTAGATCCTTTATATCCTAAGTTGTAGAACTCCTGGTTACTTAGTTTACCTTCTAAACTCAGGTTGACAAAATGTATCAACCCTAACACATGGTGTGTCACTTTTCCAGTTGTGTTTGCTTTGGCATCACTAAGGAGGGACACTGCCTTACACCTGTGCCTGTGCCGGGCACGGAGTCTCCTGAGCTCCCCAGGCTGCCAGGCATTAAAGGCTGTTTCTGCACAGCACATAATGCCAAGTCCAGAGGCCTGTCCCATGGCTCCTTGTTGCAGACCTGACAGTGGAACAGACCAGGGCAATGCTGTTGCGTTTCAGTGCTGTGACAGCAGCTCTCCAGTTCTGGTCATGCAGGAAAGCAAGCAGAATTCCCCAAGCCCTCACATGTCTCCCCAGCTTTGGCCCAGATGCGCATGTGTGGGGCTGCATTGCTTTCTCCTGGTGTTCCCTTGCCTGGCTCAGGGCACTGCAGGACCCGATGCCAGGGGCAGCCCTGGGTCTCCTCCAGGACTGGGGAGGGGCAGGCAGAGCAGCTGAGGGAAAATGCGGGATCCCTTCATCCCTGGGGGTGGAGTGGTCCATGGTTCAGTGACCTGGCGCCTCGCTCTAGTAGAGACCACGGTGCAGGCATGTGGCGCTGCCTGAGGCGCCCTGGGTCACCCTGGCCATGGAGCCCTCCAGCCCGGGCTGTGTCCTCTCCAAGGTGCGTGAGGAGTGGCAGCCCATGTGGGAAGCGTCCATGCAGCAGCTGGGGCACTGGAATGCCTTAGGCTGTTCTGTATGGGAGATTCTGCTCAGAACTCAGAGGACCAGAAAGCTGATGGAAATCCTGTTGGTAATCCTGTTGGTATCTGTCCCTCCTCTTAAAAGCACAAGCTATAAAGGAGATGATCTCCAGGGCACCAGCGACTCTTCTCAGATGACTTGAGCTCCCAGTGCGGCAGAACCAGCACCTGTGGGCCCCGCCCCGGGCCTCGTCTCCACCCTGGATGCCGCCCTGTAATTACCTGTCCAGAGTCTGTGCACGCGTCCATGGGTGAGCTGTTGGGAATCTGGGCACGCAGAGCAGGGGTCGGGAGGAGTTTCCTGTGATCAGCTCCCCTCTCTTTACCCACAGTCCAGGCAGAGGCCTGGCTCCTCTCTGCAGCCAGCCCTGGCTCAGGCCTGCAGTGCCAGGGGCAATGACTGCTCCTCACCTATCAGGCCCCGGCTCCCTCTCAAGCATCTCTGGCTGAGTAAAATAACAGTGTGAGCAAGGGTGTAGAAAGAACTTGTCCTACCCGCACGATTACCACTGAGCAGCCCAGCTCTAGGAGGAATAAGGCAGGACTCCTATCTGTGCCTGCCTCCCTGTGACTCTGCCTGGGTGTGTGTGTGATGGGGACCCATGTGCTGGTCCCTGTGGACGGTGGGTGCTCACGAGGGTGCTGGCCCCCTCGTGCGGCCAGGAAGACAAACAGGAAAGAATACAAAGTCATAGTGTGATGGAAATTAAAAAAAATCAACTGCCAGTCAGATTACCATATTAGGACAAAGCATGGTGCGCTGGCGCACCACACAGCTCAACAAGTAGACTGGGCCAGCCTTGTCTGGCTCTTCCTAGCTGAGTCTGACCACGTGTGGCTGGCTACACACCCAGTGCCTTCTGGCCACAAGCATGTCCTGTTCTATTAACTTGTTTCGAGGACTTTCTGCTCAGCAATGAGAGATGACCGGCACCACCCAATAGAAACTCACCATGCATTAAAGCCTAGAAACTCACCATGCATTAAAGCCTCCATATTTTTTGTTTACAAAACCAGTGTAAACTAACTCTAAAGGCACCTCACTGCTGGTGCTTTGGGAGTGATTACCCATCAGCCCACCACATAGTAAAGGGGCCCGGCTACTTCCTACTCCTGGGTGCAGAGCATTTTCCATTCGGTCAGTACCAGTTCTACAGCAACAGAACCAACGTTCAAACCTAGGACTAACCTCGAAGTTCATGAACTGTAGAAGAGATATACAAGGAATTTTGGTCAAATTGAGAGCCTTCTCCCTGTCACAAGGTATCTTACTCTTCTCTCATTGCTGGAACAAATACCCGACACTCAAAATGCGGGCAGGAAAGGTTTACTTAGCTCACAGTTACTGGAGGTTTCAAGACACTGGAGGAGAGGCGGGGCTGCTGCCTTGTCCAGGATGACCCTCTCCACATCTCTCAGAAAGCACAGGCCAGCTAGTTTAATGGTTCGAGCCTCTCTGGCCCCACCCCTCAGGTTCCACCCTCGTCCTGTGGCCCCGCCCCTCAAACCACTAGCTGCTCCTTGAACTGTGGCTGTCCCATGACCTACATGAGGCTCTGGATGATTAACTAGACACAAGCCATAACACGAGGCTAGGTTGCATTTGTCCCCAGGGCTGAAATAAGGAACCTTCCTCACCCTTTTGTACAATATGTCTGCAGGTCCTCTGACTCCTATCATGAAAAAGAATTCTCAGGATGCATCAGGATTAGGCACAAGGATGGGCGAGTAAACCAAGATTTTAGGATGCACTCAACGTCAGAGTGCAGGGGCTCAAACAAGCAAGTGTCCTGCTAGCTAGAGCTGGGTGCATCTAGGCGGCCTTCGGCTGTCTTCAAGGAGGTCACTGCAGGTTGAGGATTCCCACTGTCTTCCCGGTCACCCATCAGGCAGGTTGCCAGGATGCAGGAAGACCGTGCACATTTGAAGCTGAGATCTACTTCGACCAATTTGGCCACTCCCTGGAAGGTTGAAGAGCATTTGCAGTGAGAGGTACCCGTGTGACTCCACTTTCAGGCTCTCATGACTCACAGTCTTTAGGAAGCTTCCGAGTGCCTTTCCTTGAAGGGAAAAATGCCCGAGTGCCGTCTCGCCTTGAGGCTGCAGGGCTTTGCTCAGCAGAAGCTTGCACTCTGTTTCACTCCCCTCTGCCCAGTGCTGGCTTCTCCACCCCACCTCATGCCCAGGGCACCTAACGCCTGGTGCTTCCTGGGTGGCTCCAGTGCGCCACTCGGGCAGCAGGAGCACAACTGTCCCACAGCCCCCACTCCCAGCTCTTGCCCTGATGTGCTGGTGAGACAGGAGCTGAACCGCAAGGCAGACTGGGAACGTGTGGCCTGGAGCTCACGCAGAAATGAGGGTCTTCAGAGCCAGCTCAGGAGCGTGCCGTTCCCAGCACCACACTCAGGAAAGTCCAGTTTAGGCCCCCAGGGAGCAGGCAGCTGCTGGCCAGGCCCCTTGTGCCAAGCAGAAAGGCAGGTAGTGGGCATGCGACTGTGCTGGCTCCTCAGGCCCACAGCCCAGCCCAGCCCGGGAGGGACAGGCCGAGAGCCTCACTGCAGACCTGGCCCAGTGCGCCCCTCGGGGGGCCTGGCTGAAGCATGGCACCCTAGGGTGGGAGAGCGGCCTGGGACCCCAGTCAGTCCTGCACTGGCCAAGTGACAGCAGCAGACGCCTCCTCTGCCGCATGTCGTGGACCTCCCAGTGTCCGGGGAGGCTCACCTCAGTGCCACTCACGGGACCAGGGAACAACAGGGTAAGGGCGCTGTCCCCTGGCTCAGTGCTCACAGCCAAGGGCAGAGGGAAGGGCAGCACTGCCCCAGCCACAGCAGCTCGTGGGTGCTGCTCAAGCACATCTTTCTTTCTTTCTTTCTTTCTTTCTTTCTTTCTTTCTTTCTTTCTTTCTTTCTTTCTTTCTTCTTTCTTTCTTTTTCTTTCCTCTCTCTGTCTCTCTCCCACTCTCTCTCTTTCTCTTTTGTAGGTTTTTATATAGAATACTCATACAGACAACATTCCCTTCCGGCCATCTCCAGGGCCCCGTGCAGCAGGTGGCAGCGTATTCTCCCCTGGGCACCAGCCACCGGGCCCTCTGCCTCCTGTGACCCGACACTGCCCACCCCCAGCTCTGCACTGCACTCCGCCCCGCGCCAGGGAACAGCACTGCAGTCCTGTCCGCCTGACTGGAGCGCTCACTGCTTATTCAGCACAGCCCCCACGCCCCCAAGGATGCTCAAGCAGGTGTGCCACGAAGGCCTGTTTCACACCTAGACGAGGGGGCCAGCAGGAGAGGGGTGATTTCCAACGCCGATTCCCTGTCCCCTGGCAGCTACAGAGACCAGTGGGATGTCTGCATCCATGATGGGCTTGGGGATTATATACCTGAGCCAGCTGCGCTTCTGTCCCTTCCACCGTTAATTCCACTCCTCACCAGTGGCAATGGTGCCTGTATCCCAGTAAGAGCTACCTCTGAGAGACATGAAGGTGGACTGGGAGCTCATGCCTGTGCAAACACTGCAGCTCAGGTGCACAGGACTTGGGTGGTGGTTGCCACATCTGCACAGGTGTAGATCCTAGGGCTGGGCATTTGCTTTTAAGAAGGGCACCTGTGTAAGTGAGAGGCTGAGGGGTCAGGAGCAGAAGAAAAAGGGCTAAGGGAAACAGGGCTAGAGGCCTTGAGGCCACAGCAGCTTACCACACAGCTCCCTACACAGGGCCTAGAAGCCATAAGCAGCACCCCTGCCACCTCTCACCTTCTGTCCCAGCCACTAGGGTCTCTGTCTCCACCCTCAGGATGTGCCTGCCTTGCAGCTCTCTGTATGTGGACTGCAGGTCAGGGCAGCCAGCCAGCTCCTTCCTGACATGGCCCTCTTCCCAGAACAACGTGTAAAAAAAAACATGGCCTCAGCAGCAGCCTGGCTCAGGGCCAGCATACCAACTCTCGTCAAGAATTTAAGCCTCTGGACTTTGGAAAGTAGCCCTTGGCTCACAAGGTAAGGGAGGTCATGATGTAGGGACAATGAAGCATGTGTCCACAGCAGAGTCTCACAGGGGTATATGAGCCATGGCCACGTAATCCCATGCTCGGCTTGAGTGTCCCCTCAGTAGGCGACAGTCTCACACATTCCCCCGATAGCCCAGGTCTCCTCAGGGTTCTCAGCCACTGCACATTTACTCTGAATTTTTCTAATCTGCACAAGGCTGTGAAACAGTCTCAGAGGCCAGAGGAGGGAGAGCTGCACAGTCCCCAACCCCTATCCCTTGTACTGAAGGCCTCTCCTGGGAACCTTCATGGTCTGCTGAGGCTGGGAGCAGAGTGAGTTACAATGTAAAGGGATCCAGCAAGGCCTCTGTGCAAAGCTCACTGTCCTGATGGCAGCCAGGAAGGGAGGGGCCGTGAAGAGTCTGTCCCCAACCCCCTGATGTCACCCCGCTCTTCCATCACAGGCTTCTCAGCTCTGGGGCCTGGCTGACCAGGAGGATGGTGTCCCTAAACTCCAGTTTACAGATGGAGAGAGTGACACAGCCATGTCTACCTCTTGAGACAGGGCCACACACTGAGAAGCCCTGTGTATGAGGGAACAGAGTGCTCACTGAATGTTTAGTTTGAGGTGGACCTAATGCCCCTGCTGGTCACAGGACAAGAGCAAGAGATTCATGAACCTGCTGGCAAAATTGGCTCTCCACATGTCGAAAACTAAATCTTGACCCAGCTCTATCATCATCACTGAGCTAAAGTCAAAATGGGTCAAAGATCTTAACATTAAAACAGAGGTACTCAATCTCCTAGAAGAGAAAGTAGGAGAAACCCTTGAAGACATAGGGGGTAGAAAAGAGCTCATGAACAAACATGTATCTGCACGGGAAACACTTGAAAGAATTAACAACTGGGACCACCTGTTATTGAGAAGTTTTTGCATGTCCAAAGAAATTACCAGCAAAGTGAAAAGACAACCCTCAAATTTTGAAAAAATCCTAACTCACAAGAATTCAGACAAGGGTCTGCTCTCTAGAATGTATAAAGAACTAAAAAATATCAGGGCCCCTAAATTTAAAGACCCAATCCAGAAATGGGCATCCAAGATGAACACACACTTCTCAGAGGACAAAATTAAAGAAGCAAATAAACATATGAAAAAAATGCTCCACATCACTAGTCATCCATGAAATGCAAATTACAACAACACTGAGATACCATCTCACCCCAGAAAGAATGGCTATCATAAACAAATGAACCAACAACAAATGTTGGAGAGGTTGTGGGGAAAAGGGACCCCTTCTCCACTGCTGGTGTGAATGTAGACTGCTGCAACCATTATGGAAATTGGTGTGGAGACTCCTTAAGAAACTAAGACTGGAAATCCCATTCAAGCCAGCTATACCCCTACTGGGAATTTTCCCGGAGGAACTGAAAACATCATATCATAGGGATATAGGTGTGCCTATGTTCATAGCAGCACAATGTGTGATAGCCAGATCTTGGAAACAACCAAGATGCCCATCACATGAGGAATGGTTGAAGAAGATGTGGTATTTTTATACAATGGAGTATTACTCAGCTGTAAAGAATGATAAACTTGAAGCCTTCATATTTAAGTGGATGCCATTTGAACACATACTTATAAGCAAAATAAACCAGACCCACATGTGCAAATATCGTATAGTCTCCCTAGTATAACTCAAAAGAAGAATTGTAAATAGAAAAGTATAACTCAATTAGAAGGAAAGTGAAAACTTGAGGATTGGACAATGAGGCGAAGGCAAGGAGAAATGCTGAGAAACATGACAGAGGCAAGACCATTCACTTATGCACACTAGATGGGTAAGACAATGATCCTGAGAAACATCAGGAGATTTTTGAAATTAGCAGTTAACTGGTAAGATTCTCACCCCAACTAACTATATATGCTGATACCTGTGAACCAAGCAACTGCACTGAATTTAACAAAGTGTAATAGAAGGGCCACACTCCAAAGGCCTGCCATTCTGGTCTTCTAAATGTGTACTTCTTGTCATGACATACCAGCTATTACTACACTGCCCTTTTTTAAAGGGTAGTAAATGAAAAAAAAAAAAAAAAAAAAAAAAAAA
>PVKA01034453.1:0-23452 GCA_004027165.1 Ctenomys sociabilis
TTTTTTTTTTTTTTTTTTTTTTTTTTTTTTTTTTTTTTTTTTTTTTTTTTTTTTTTTTTTGTATTTTATGGAAAGGTCAACCGGGTGGTCAGGTTCTCACTGCTAGACTGCACTTGTAGCGATCCACTTGTTACAGCCTCCCAAGTGCGGGGATTACAGGCACGCACTACTATGCACAGTCTCACTTGCCATCACAGCACGTCCTGCTGGCACAGCAGGCCCAAGGGTGGAACTCCCAGCCCTGCTCCTGCATGTAGGCACTTCAATCCACTGAGCTATTTGGCCTGCCCAAAAGTTGAGGATTTCGGGAGATTTTCTTTCTCTGGCTCAAACTGCCTTACATGCACATCTGGAAAGGCACTTGGGCTGGGGATCTAACCACAGTTCCCTGCCCTTGACAAGGCTTGGCCATGAAGGTGCTTAAACAACTGAGACAACCCGAAAGTCCCACCTAAAAATTTCTTAAGTGGCATTTTCTTCATACTATTAACTTCTAGAAAGGCAAATTGATTTTTGAATTAAAGCAAAATCTCTTTCAAATCAAGATCGCCCCAATTTTATTTATAGATATAACTGGTTTTCATTTGTGGTCCATGACTTAGGGAGGACTGTAGTCCACTTAATAGCACGTGTGCTTCCGCAGAGCAATGGCGGAGCCGTGAGGTTTTAAAGGTGGTAACAAGGAAGGAGAAGAGCAGCCAGATGACTCTGGGTTCTTTCGGGTACTTCCTGTGCCGTTCAGACAGTGTCAAAACAGAAAGGACCACTTTGTTATGCTAACTCAAGCCCTGTTTTCAGGAATTCTGGTCTGTGTTCATATCTCTTTGCCTCCTCTAAGTTCCAGCTAGATTGGGGATCACTTAGCACGAGTGGCTCTGGCTGGGCTGTTGGAGCCTAGCTGAGCCACAAATCCCAGATAGTTATCTGGAGATAGCACAGCTCATGTACCTCATCCATGTGCTCTGCTCTGAAATACATTTAAGTACTCTGCTTCTACCCTTAGACATTTATCTTTTCTATATCATTTTCATAATTTTCATTGTTTTACCTCTAGGAGTTTATGAATTTTGAATCTTTTACCTTCAGTGATTCATCTAATCACTATTACTGAGGAAAATTATATTCATCTAGAGATCTGTAATATTTTTTTATAAAGTGCCAAACTTTCTTTTGACATATATTGATACATATTCTGGGAAAACAAAGGGATCTAAGGCCATGTAAATAGCTCAGTGGATTAAAGCACCTGAAAACAGTCACAAGGACTTGGGGTTCAATTCCTGGGCCTGTCCTGTCAGCTCCGCCCCTGGGGTATGCTGAGATGGCAATTGAGACTGGGCGTGGTAGTGCATATCTGTAATCTCAGCTCTTTGGAGGTTGTAAACAAGCAGATCACTGTGAGTCTGATATAATAGCGAGACCCTGAACACCCTGTGGACCCTTCCCTAAAATATAGAAAAATAAAAGACAAAGGGGTCCAGAAAAGTATGCCTTCACAGTTATACTTAAATGAAAACAGTATTTTTGTGTATTATACACTTATAGTCATTTAATAAAAATAACATAGGGCCTCTGTTTCTATAAGAATTTGTACAACATTCCTTTTTGCCATAGCTTGTTACCCAGTGATATGAAAACCAGGGAAATATTCTTTAATGACACTCCTTCATTGGTCTGAGATGTGATATATATAAGAAATTTTCTTTAAAAACTTTTGTAAACTTCTAACATAATTAAGAATCCTGAAGGAACATTGCAAATTTGGAAAAATCAAGGAGGACATTTTGAGATATTAGCATGCCAAAATAATCTCCAAGAAAAGTGCTGATAAGCATACAAATTCTACATTGTAAATCACTATAGCTTTCTGAAATCCATGGTTGACTTTTTTTGTGCATCTTAAAAGGATATTAAGCTCCCACTTAGAGCAGGTTTCTAGATGGTTGTACCTGACCTATTGCTTGAAGACATAATTCTCTCTATATCTTTGCTGTACAATGACCTCTGCCTGCCCATCTGTAGAGTTGGTGCCTCATGGTATTAGAGCCCAGTTCCCCAGTCACATTCTATCTTTCCAGTATCTTTTCCAACCATTTCATCAAACAGTGTATTTTCTTTATGTTTGCATCACTTTGAAACTTTATGTATGGCAAAATTAATATGTAAATATATATGAAAAGTGAACAATATTTTAATTGACATACATAAAATGTATGGGAAAGTCAATGCATGAAAGTGTGGCCAAATCTGTAAAGTGTTTTGTGCTATATATTCACTTGATTAAAGGAAGGCGTTTTACTTTATTGAGGTGTTTCTTGCTTGTATTTTTTGTTTTCTAATTTTTTTTTGGTGTGTGTGCATGTGTGTGGCATTGGGACTCAAACTCAGGACCTTGTGCTTGCCAGGCAGGTGATTATGCCTCTTAGCTGTATCCCCAGCTCTGTTAAAGTGTTTAAAAACTATTAAACGTTATGTGTATTGAAATTTAGATTGCATTATAGTTATTCTAAGCAAAAGTCATAAAGGCTTTAATTACAAAGAGAAACTTAGTTATTCAAAGAGCCGCTAAGCCAGGTAATCACAAGGTTTAGAAAAGGCCAGCTGGAATGAAATGCTGCTTACATCAGACATTCCACCCTTCCCTGCAAATCTATGGCTTTTAAAGTAAATATTTTTTACTCACCTTATTTTGATAAATGTAATTTCTTAAGAAATTTTGAAGAAATTCGTTATCATTTTTAAAACTCATAGAGAAACTCAGATGACTATGTAAAAGTGAGCTTCAGAACCCTAACTATTCAATTCACACATGGTGTCAAAAAGAAGCGAGTATAGCTCAGAAAGACCAGAGTGGATGACAGCGTCCCCAAGAATGCTCTGAGTCTGTGGTGTTTGTGTGATATTCCTGAGACCTCAAGGGCATTGTCCTCCCACAGGCTGGGGTGGACCTTTCCCCAGGTGATTTAGGAGGAAAACTTTCTCCTGGGAGTCATGTCTTTTGACTGCTTCAGAGCTGTCTGCAAGCCATTGCATTATTTGGTAAACACAAGCCCACGTCTGTGTCTCAGGATCTTTTATTTATTTATTTTATTGTTTTACATTTTAGAGAAGGGTCTACAGGGTGCTCGGGGTCTCAATAGTAGATCAGGTTCGTAGTGAACCTCCTTTTTACATCCTCCCAAGAGCTGGGATTACAGACGAGTGACACCACACCCAGCTTCAGTTGCCATCCTACTGTGCTCCCAGGGCAGGGTTAGCACAACAAGTTTGGGAATTTAACCCCTGATCTTTGGTCCTGTTTTCAGGCACTTTAATTCAGGGTCATTATTGTAATCTGGACTATCAGTTTAACTACTTCTCTGGGATTGTGCAGAATCATGCTGAATTTGCCTAGATGTGTAAACAAGTGTCTGGGTCATTTCCTGTGTGGGGTGCATGCTATGGTTAAGGCAGCTTGTATAGAAAAAACAAGAGTTGAAATATCTGCTTTTGTTTTGGGTGTTGTCATTGTCCTCACACCTCTGACCCTTCTTATTTCCCATGGCATCACTGGAAAAGCTGTGCTGGGAATGAATTCAAAATCATGACAAACGGAAGCAATGAAAACCATGGAGTCTTATCTCAGTGCAGGGACCACACTCTATGGCAACATTATCTACATGTACCTGCAGCCAGGTAGCAGCGGCTCCAAGGAAAGTTTATCACATTCTTTGACCCCACAGTCACTCCAAGTCTCAACCCTCTCATTTACACCCTGAAGAGTAAGGACATGAAAGGTTCACTGAAGAAGTTAATGGGCTTTCACCAGGAATCTACGAAAGGAAAGGGGACCTTGGGATAACAGAAAAGCAGTAGAAAATGATGATGAAATTAACTTTAATAATTTATTATATTAATAATTTTAATAACTTTTACAGAGAAAAATAACTCAGATCATACATATCAACTAATGCAAAAATTATTATGTATAAATTTTTGTGTTTGTTAAAATCATTTAAATCACCCTGCCTAGTTTTCTATCTCTTTTTTTAGAAGTGTAATTTCTGTTACTTTTATTTTTTCAATAATTTCATTGAGAAACAAATAACAATGCAACGGTTTCAAAACTGTTTAGGAGGACAGTTTCAATAATTAATACATTGCATATTGATGTTTTCTCAGTGGTTATTCATAGTATGAGATGCAGACATGATATCCTGTCCACAAACAATACTAGTACAAATCTTCCTATTAATTTCATTAAGAGAAAGTAGTTTTATTCTATCCTATTTTGTATACACAGATACAAAATGGTCCTTCATTTCTATCCCCTTTTTGGTTTAGTTTTGTCAGAGATGGACATTCCATTGCCATTTAAATATTGTAGGTGCATGAATTCAGCAAAATAATCCAATGTAGTCCAATAGTTCATAATAGTAATGAGTTATCCATAGGACTGACAATGTCAGAAGTTGTTGACTTGAGCCTTTTACAATTCAGCATTGGCTTTACTTTTTATACCTCTTTTTTGTACATTTCTGCTAGATGGTTAAGACCAAGATGGAGCAAGAACTATATAACAAGAAATGTAACTGTTGTATCTGACAAGGTGAGTCAAATCCCTTCAGGATTTACCTGGAAACCCTGTACCACAGTTTTTAGATCCTTTGTCAGTGTCAGCCTTGTGGATGAATTGCTGCCATTGCTTGACCAGTTTGCTCTCTGTGAAAGCCTGAGAGAAAGTTTTCTCTCCATGTGACTCTCCTTAGGCACACTCTATGTCCTTGACACTGTCCTCTGTGGCCCCATAATCTCCTTGATCAGTAAATTTGGGACACAACTGAGTTACAGGATGCTATAGTACAGGTTCTTCTGTTTACTAAGTCCTCACTGACCTTGAAAAGCTATAGCCAAAATATTGGCTGCCCTTGTAGACCTTCTTTTTCTCTGCTTTTTGGTCTGCAAACTTAAGTTTTTAACTCTCCAGAAGAGAAGCTTATTATTCGTACCCTCCAACATAGGCCGTTGAGATTAACCTCACTGCGTGTCGGAATATCAATCATCTTAGACATAACATTTTCATCAAGTATTGATATGTTAAACTTTAACTCCCTATTGAATATGAAGAAAAAAATTAAGAGAATAAAAAAGTATTCAAAAAGTGGGTGTTCTTTAGAAAATACAGGTCCTGAGAAATCTTTGTATTTTCTTTCAATATAAATCAAAGGGTCTGCAAATTTAAACTTCAATCCATTAATTGTATTCTAAAGCCAATATAAATTAATTTATTATTTTTGTTTTATATTTTAATGCTAATACTTCCATTTCTTAAAACATAGACCTAACTGGATGGTTTTGAATACTCAGTGTTTTGTACAGTAAGACTTTTTTTTTTGGAACCAGGGATTGAACTCAGCCCTTGCCAAGGAAGTGCTTATTGTAGTGAGCCATTTCTCTGGCCCAGTAAGAGATCTTTTATGTATACATTTTTTTCCCCCTCAGCTTAAGCTGTAATACAGTAACTGTCTTCACCAAAAGCAATTTAGTCTTTTTTTCAGTAAGATTTGGTAAAAGTATCTTCTGTTGGAAGTCTTTTTCATTTAAATTTACTACTGTTCAATCCCAATCTAAGTGTGAGAAAGCAATAATTAAAGCATTTTAGATGTTACAGTTACTCTTTTCCTGGCAAAATTGGGGATTGATTTCAGTCCCTTTCCAGGCAAGCACTAATTCTACAGTTAATCTTTCTCATGTATTCATGAAATATTTATTCGATCATCATTTTGATATTCATGGAATGAAAGTGTGACTAATTTCCTACTAATTAATTTTTGCTAAGGCTTAATATACAGAAATTCTTTCTTTCTTTCTTCTTTCTTTCTTTTTCTTCTTTCCTTCTTTCTTTTTTATTTTTTCAGTACTGGAAATTGAGCTTAGGACTTTGCACTTGCCAAGCAGGCACTTATGCCACTGAGGAATCTCCCAGGTCCTTGGCATAGGTTTATAAAGTCTTGGAAATTGTGCAATTTTGAGAAATGTGGCACTGTATGTACGTGATGGAATTTCATAAGATATATAAAATTTTATTCCTTGGAGCTGACATATTTAGCAGTAGCACTTAATGATAACTCTTAATTCAATTTTTATATTTTTCATGGTCTTACAGTTTTCTCTAACAGGCCTCATTTCTTAACAGTTTATAAACAACACAGCTTGGATAATTTTACTGCTGATTCCTACTGGTGTATTGAAAGGAATAGTTATTGCTTAAATTGTTTTCCTTCTTTTTAATTTTTGCCTGGTTATATTTGGTAATCTGGAAAATTTATTTGTAGATAACAATATTCAATATAATTTTAACCAATTTTGAAGTCCTATCATTTTGTGTAATAAAATTCTGTATTGTTTCTAATGTGTTTTATTTTTTGGCTAATTTTTTTCTCTTGAAAAATTTAAAAAAATTTAAAGAGATGGGTTTAGTACATTTCTCACTGAGATCTAAAATTTATGTAATGATAGGCTTGGGAGATAGCTCAGAAGTCTAAGCACCTATCTGGAAAAACCAAGGACCTGGGTTTTATCCCTGATACTACATGACATGACATCTCCAGAACTCTGGGTGCACCTTGCTGGCCAGGCCTGGTGGTGCACCCTTGTAATCCAAGTGCTGGGGAGGCTGAGACAGGAGGATCACTGTGTGTCTGAGCTCCATAGTGAGACCCTGTATTATATGAATAAATAAATAAATAAGATACTAAATTCTGTATCATTTTTAATTTTTTAAAATTCTTATGTATATACTCTAATAAATAATTTTTTAAAGTTATGTAATGTTTTCTGCTCCCTTTGTCTATAACTCTTGAAATGTGAAGGAGAAATCACTAGTTAATTGTTTACCATGTAATAACAGCATAATAACTCTCATGAAATATAATTAATATGATTCTGTTAGTCTTCTCTTCTTGCTGGGATAAAATATCCAACACTCAAAATTAAGGAAGGAAAGCTTTATTAGCTAACAGTTAATGAAGATTTCTATATATTGTCAGCTTGCTCCAAGGGAGAGTGGCAACACATGGCAGAGGGCAGCTGCTCATGGTGGTGTCAAACAGCAAAAAGCAAAGGGAGAAGCAGCAGCTGCAGCAGCTAGCAACCCTTTCTCCCCTTCTAACACCACAATGCAGATTACCTGCCCAGGGAGAGTACAGCACTCACACCCATATTGCCAGCGTTGGATCATAGATTAATCACAAGCTAGAAGCTGCTTCAGTGACTGCATGAAGTTTTGGGGGATACTTAGTTACAAACCATAACAATGGTATAAGATATTGTCAGTATTGATATATCCTACAAAGTACCAGTTCTTCTAGAGTTGCCTTTAGAAACAGTTCATGAGCAGGGAAGATAACTCAGTAGTCTAAGTGCCTGCCTTGCAAGCATAAGGATCTGGGTTTGGTCCCTGGTACCATTTTTGTGCTGGCCCCAAACCCCACACTGTTTCCCATTGTTCCCTGGTGCATGCCTATAATCCAAGAACTGGGGAGGCTGGTACAGGAGGATCACTACAAGACCAAGCTGCTTAGCAAGACCCTGTATCAAAGAAAGAAAGGAAGGAAGAAAGAAAGGAAGGGAGGGAGGGAGGAAGGAAGGAAGGAAGGAAGGAAGGAAGGAAGAAAGAAAGAAAGAAAGAAAGAAAGAAAGAAAGAAAGAAAGAAAGAAAGAAAGAAAGAAAGAAAGAGAAAGAAAGAAAACTATTGCTCTGATGGCTCCTATTATATTATATGTCTCCTCTTACATTTAATGAGATTTATAACTAACATTTTACAAGCATGTTAAGCAGTTTAATAATTAGTATCATCTTTATATAAAACAATATTATTGTTTTAGATCATTATTAAGTATTGTATTTCATACCTATAATTATTTATCTGTGTAAGTATAATTTTATTTTCTCTTTAGTTTATTTTGAAGTTGGACTGAAAATATTTCAAATAGATAATTCTCCTTATATTTATGTAAATTAAATGTAATACTTTGGCCATTATAGAAGTTACATGTTTTAATCATACTGAAGTTCTGGGCCAGCGATTTAGCTCAGATTGTTTAGGCGAGTGCAAGCATCACATGCCATGCCAGCTCGGCTCCCATGGTGGACTGAGTTGGCCACAAAGTCTGCGTGTATGGGCTATATTTCTGTAATCCCGGCTCTGGGAGGCTGAAAACAGGAGGATCACTGTGAGTCCGAGCAGTGTAGTGAGATCCAGTAACCAAATATGGAGTAGTTGAGTGATATAATCAGCTGTTCCTCACCTTTGTGGAATGAATGGCTTGACATGTGACAACGGTTAGACATAATAAGATTAGATCTCACACTCTGTGGACTGAGAAGTTACTATTTGACCCAGATGCCACAGCCATATGCAGGAGGCACCGCATGTGCTCTGGCCGCACTCCTTGAAGGTGTCACATCATGCTTGAAAGCACGCCCTTTCATGAAAGGAGCAAATTGGAAGGAACTAATACTAGATGAGTATTGAGAAGACCATACTGAGTCTTAATTTGCCTGGATTTAAAGGTCATACAATATTTCTAGACCTTAATTTTCTTAAATTTCAAATACATCTTTAGAATTAATTCCCTTTTCTGTCACCTTTCACGTTTCACTGAGTATGTGAATCAACATGTTTTATGTCATTATTAAGTATTATACTTCATACCTATAATTATTTACTTGTGTATGTTTAATTATATTTTCTCTTTAGTTCATTCTGAAGTTGGGCTGCAAATACCCATGGAGAAGGAGCACTTCTGTATGGACAGTGGATAGGGTTTGCATCACATGACACGGAGCCAGACTGACACAACCCTCAGTAGATGCTCTGTTTGGAAAAAAAAATGATTCTGATGGGCTAAATGAATTCTGCTTTCTGCTCCCTGATTTGTAAATTAAACAGGAGGACTGGCCATAACCAGAGTGCCATATTTTTAATGTAGAAAAAAATATAGAATCAAAAGCCATCTTCTAAAAATAACCTAACCCTAAGGATTAAGTTTATTATACGTGCAAGGGCTGCTGAGAAAAGTAGTGGATAAATCTGACTTAGAATAAATGAAATAAAAGGTACTTGTTTTAAACTTTCAAAATTGACTTCAACTTTAATAAACTTCAAGTAAAAATGAGAGTTGCAAAGTCAATTACTTTAGTACCCCACATGGCTGAAACTAAAACAAGATTTTAAGGAGTCTCACAAAATATAAAATGGGCTGTTAAATAAAGACCAGATCAAATATTCAATTACCAAAAAACACAAGTATGGATAAATACTTGCTCTGTGAGAGACTTGTGGAAAGTTGTTTTCTCGAATTGAGTGTTAAGTGGCTAATAGAGGGAAACAACTTGACAAAGAAGCATTTGTGTGACTTAAGAACCATCTTGCTCTATCCTCCTTTCACTAGCATCATTACTCAAGTGGCTATGAAATCAAAACCAAAAGAGAAAATAATTAAGTGAATTTCTTTTCAGTGGAAGAGAACAACAAATCAGGTAAAATTTAATTTGTGTAAGCTTACTTATGTAAATAAACAAATTTATAGATTGACATAAATGCCTATGTGTTTCCCCATGTGGCGCTTAGTATTGGGTGGAACTCTTTCTTTTCTAATCTCCAAGTAGAGAACAGAGTAGAAGAACAAGTGCACTATGAATGAGAACTTAGAATAATCTATATTAGAAAGAATTTAATAGGTAAAGTCCAACAGAGATAAGTGCTCTAGGCAGGGCTGTGGAGCAAGTGGAGTTCAGCCCCATCATATGGCCATCTGGGGGCTGTGAACTGGAACCCATCAAACTGGTCTAGCAGCCAGAATCGTGCAAGACCCATAGAGTTTGGGACCAGGACTCATAATAACTAGACAACACTCAGAATCACCCAAAAGCCTAGGAAATCCTGTGGACATGCCCACAGAACCAGCTGACAATCAGATCTGTGGCCGGCTGGGGGCTTGGGATTGCTACTCATTCCAACCCTACCTCCAACTCTGTTGCAAAGTGAGGGAACTATGGGACTTCTAGAAATACCTAATTTTGCCAAAGAACAAAAAAGTAAAGAGACTAAAATTCAAAGAAGATTAGAAAACACAGGAGTGGATGTAATACATTTTCTCAGCAGAATGCAAATATTATGACTTGGATGTGCTTTGGCTTCTTTGCATATGTCCCTGCCACTCTTTGCCTAGTTCAGGTCAAAGTTCCCAGGAGCACAGCTAAGTCTACCCAGCCAGTGTTTTCTACCCCAGGGTCAGAGTTCACAGGTCAAGTTTAGGCATCCTCCTGGGTCCTAGAAGGCACTCATAACCCTGAGCCCTGTGCCTTGTGCCCATTACCTAGGTGGCCTGGGTAGAGTCCAGAGATCTCATCACTTTTCCATCACAGAGAAGATATTCAAGAGATGGGATGGTGGTCTTTAAGATACAGCCTGCAGCTTCAACTTCCATCCTCTTTTCTTTTCCCTCCACCACCAAAGTAGTGTCCTCAGGTGCAGGGCTGTCTCACTAGGCTCCGTGTGTGCCTATTCCCTTGATGCTCAGATGTCTCCAGAAACTAGGAAGCTTCTGAACCAGCACCACTCAGCAGATGTCTTGTGGCCACAGAAAGGCCAGTAGAGACAGTAAAGCCTAAACATGTCTTTAGTTGTCGAGACCAGATGTTCAGGAGACCCATGAGCATAGAAACAGTTCTCAAGGATGGTCTATAAAAGTTCTGAATGTTGTAAAATTCTAAATGTTGTAATTCAGACAAAAAGTACAGGAGAGACTTAGTTTGTTACAGGTTTGAGAAATGGTGGGCAAAAAAGATTCACTCATAATTAAGTGAAATAAGAGTAAGACTGTATTCTTTAATACATAACTTAAGCCATTTCACTTTAAATTATAATTATTAGCAATAAATATGAACAATGGAATTTTTATTTGTGGCATTTCTATACATGCTCTTATGGTTTTTATCTAAAAATCCTATATGCTTGGAAGATGATTGGTTCACTAAGGAGTTACACTCATTCATGGTTTCATGTATTGATAAATTCAGTAGCTGAATGATCTATAAAATATGAGTCACTTGTGTTGTGACTGAGAGTGAGTCCTTGTCACCCAGTCTTCCTTTGCTTGTCTTATGTGAGATGGGAAGCATTATTTTAGTGGTAAATGTGTCCACAGTGTGGGGTCTTCTGCACTGGAGAATAAGCTGCCGCTCAGTGACCATTTGCAGAAATTGGAAATCATCTCTGTGTGGGAGATGCCTGTCATCTGCAGAGCACGTGCTGTGTCCTTTCCAAGACAGACATGGCTGCCACACTCCAGTAAGTGATCAAGGGTTGTGGGGTTCTCCCAAGTTTTTTTTTTTTTTGTCTCAAGCTTCTATGTACATTTATTTATAGTTAGAGGTGTGTAGGGTGGCAAAGGTAAGAAGTAAGTTATGGCTGCGATACCAGTGGTACTGCCCTTGAGCCAAGACTCTTTAAATCTCAGACAAGAGCATGAGCTTCAAATGTAGTTATATTGTTCAACTTCTGTGTTTCATAGTCCACTGTTTTGTAGAGTTGTAGTGTAGTCACAAGAACTTCTTAATTTGTGGCTTCAGTACTTACAGATGATGATCTAGACTTATGGTAACAGCTCCTTTCCTATGCATAATATCCTTTATAAGGTGAAGCTAGAGATAGACTGTATGTCAGTGACATTGATGAATAAGCTTCCAGAGAACACAGTCTTGCAATGATGTGACAAACAAAGGTGAACAATGTCTTGGCCAAAAAATTTAAAATCAGCTAAGATTCAACAGGTTTTAAGAATAATAAACAGGTGCCCTGATTTGTCTAAAGATCTGTATTATCATCTCCAAAATTTTTGACTACAGAGATTTAGTCTGTCATTAGATCTAATTATGAAATAGTTATTGATTCATTTAGCAAATAGCTCAACCAAATGGCAGTGATATAACAAATGAGCAGACTTTGAAGGGACACATTGACAGTGATAACTAATTCTGTCTGCTGATGGGAATCAGCATAAGTCACTCAAAAAACAGCCCTGGACAGAATAAATTATTCGCTATCCATCCTCAGAGAGTGATTTCCTCAGCCATTCTCTATTGACATCAATTAACACTCATGACATTTTTCAGTTATTTGAAATCTCCAGGCATACCCTGTCTTTCTAAGCGAGATATCTAGAACATTTCAAGTTTGTTTTGCTTTCCTTGCAAAGGTTTTACCCTGAACAACAGTGGCATTTCACTCTTTATCCTTAAGAGAACTCTGTCCATCCATGTTAGCTACTTGCTTACTTTACCGAGTACATCTTGACTTTTTATAAATGAATACAGGCCTCCAGTGAATCTTGAGATACTCAGAGGTAATAGCTGCACTAGTTTTGTGTTTTATGTAGTCATCTTAAGGATGAATTAACTGCACATCAGAATTGATTTTGCAAGGTCTATAAGAAAGAGCCAACAAAGTACCATTTATTGCTTTATGAACTCATTGTTTATAATGCGAGAGGTTACTGTAGTTAGTGTTGGTATAGAAAGAACCACAAAGGAGAAATATATTCCATATATATTCCTTCAGTTAGCAGCAACTTTTTAAATTCTTGCTGTAAATCATCAATAGAATAATAAAGCAGATTAGCTTTACAGGGGAGCTATGTACCAAGAATTCTAACACGGAAATTGCATTTTTTTTCACAAATGAGTAAGTGTGAATTGCAAACTTTTAAAAACTAACATTTCAAAAGAAACAAATATTGCATAAGATGGGAAGGACATTACAGCATTAAAGAGGTAAATTCATAACCTCAAATGAAAGAGTATCAAAAGGAGCCTTTGTTCTTGATCAATATGCCCAAATGTTCTACATGGTAATCACTTCTTTCTCTTCTGTCTGGAACATAGCTTTTTACTTCTCTTAGTAAAAAGAACTGTGTACAGTGGTGGTCATACAGGAAAGAGAAATATGATTGACAAAGCATCTAAGAAGTGGGATACTTGTGCTTCCCTGCCACAAGTTGACACAGCATAAGAGCCTCACTGTAAGCTGAGAAAATGCTGGTGCCATCATCTTCATACTCTTTTGTATTTTTTTGTCGGAATCAGGGATTCAACTCAGATCTTTTTCTTTATTAGGTAGCACATGTCTCATTTCATTTTTTCTAGAAAAATAAAATAAACCAAGACAGTAGAGATTGCACCTATTACATTTTGTATCAATAGTGACAAGAAGTGGGTATATATTACAACTTGACATTAACAATGCACTTTAAGTAAGTGATTGTTTATGCTTGCAATTATATTGGGATAGAAATCAAGTTTCATGAAATAATGTTTTATAAGTAAGTTTGAGGAGGCCAGTGGAGGTTACATAGGTGAAATTATTCATTTCCTGCCTTCTACTGTTAATAATAATATGCATAATTATTTTTATTATTAAAAAATCACTTGAGCATTTTGACAGCATAGCAGAAACAATAGTCTATTCGAGAAGGATAGTGATAGACTTTATTTTAAACTTTGAGTAATTTGTAGGTTATCCACCTGGAAATATGCAGAAGGCAGTTCAAGAAACAAGACTAGGCCTTCAAGCTGGTGATAGAGATTTATATACTCATTCATCTTGGACTTCCTTCACTCATTGCTTATCACATGTCTCACTTTATTCACAAAGAGATATCTGATGGCTTAAAAAAATTACCAGAAAATGAGCTAAAGTACTTGAAAATATGTTTGAAAACAGGATATGAGTAGGAAAACAAAATAATACTAAGTAAGCAATGCTTAATTCTGCTGTTTTGCTTTGCACTCGAAAATGGTGGGTCACAAATTTATACAATCTGAGCTTAATGTGATCAAAGCAGTGAGAAAAATACCAATAATTATCAATTATACAGATCATGTCGGATAAAGTAAAGCCAAATGTCAGGGAGTGTGTCTTTGCTACAGTTTCCAAGGGATCTTTCCCACTGAGTACTCATACAATGAACACAGGATTTTGCACCATTTTTCTCTTTACTAACTAGTATCGTGGAACACCTCAAAAAATTCTAATTTCAAGCAGGAAAACAATATGGTATCCTCCCTAAATACACTCAAATAATAAAAAAGACAGAAAAATTTTGGCTGTCACCTTCACATTTTTTACTTTAGAGAAGATAAATACATAAGAATTATATTGGAGATTAGCTATATCCACATTGCTTTATGTTTCAAAAACTAAAAAGGAGTTCTGGTACAAAATACCAATTAACAAATTGTACGCATTTGAAATATTTCATAGGAAAAAGGCAAAAGAGAGATAATGGGTATTAATGACTTCATACATATTGACATTTAGAATTGGTCATATATTCTCAAGAAGCTCAATCAACTATATAAACATTGTGAAGCAAGTAAAATATATGTAAAAGCTTTTATAAATGTTCATTATATTATTGTTGCTCTCATTTTTATCTACAGTTGCCAAATATTTATATTAAGGTCATCATTCCTCTATTAAATTATCAGATTTCAAGTCTCAGCAAAAGTAAATATGAGAAAAGAATCTACGAGAGGATAGAAATTGTAACTATATAAATTTTATAGTGCTATATTAAATATAAAATAAGTGCAAAAGAACAGAATGAAAAGGAAAAGGAGTGCCAAATATTGTGTGCAATGAAAGAAAAATGCAAATCTCGATAGAAATATATCACTTAGAAACCTGATAATCACCTATACTCAGTGAAATCCCCAACTTGCCTGAGAAATCTACTAAAACTTTATTACTCTGTACTCTAGATTCCCTCAAAAATCTAATGCATCACCTTTAGAATTATCTCATTGTACTTGGTTCTTAATATCAGTTTAAGAAAAAAATGTTGTGAGCTTGTATATATATTATGATTGCTTTCTTATTAAATCTTCACATAAGCATGACCAATCCTGCTTAATATGAAAAATGCCCACTGGTAATAAAACTTGAAGCAAAATCTTCAGCTTTTGCTATTATTTAAGACATGAAGCAAAATTAATGGCGGTGAGGAAAAGGAAATGTGGTCTATCATTCATATGCATAATGTCATACAAATCACTCTCATGAATATCATAAAATTTTCATATGCTACTCCCCAAAATAAAATTTTAAGTTATTTTTCTCTTCCTTTATTCCTATCTATGTTAATGTTTGGATCATGCTGATGTTGCAACCTTCTCACAATGTTGCTTTTACATTAATTATGACATCAAAAAGAGAAAAGGATTGTACTGCGGGGATGGAAAATACCACAAAGATTCCAATTGTTGTTGTCCTTTCGAACAGGTGTGGATACAGCCAGATATAGTATATGGTACATGGGTTCTGGAAATGAAATTGCATTGGAAAAAATATTCTTGAGTTTTTGTGGCTTGCATAGCCAAACAGAAAACAAACTTCTCATAGTTAATGCATATACCTGCTCATTCTCCAGCAAGCTACAAAGACATGAATAGGGTTATAGACTACAAAGGAACCATAAATTCAGTAGTGATCTTTACTAAGTCTAGTGAAAGAATGCTTCTTGATCCAGGCCAGGCATAACTGGATAATCTCAAACTTAATAGATTGGCACCCGAATCTCATTACATGCTAAGGTTATACCTGCACCAAAGCTCTACACCAAAGGTCAGAAGTCAGGGCTATATAAAGTGACAAAGACAAGGAGAAAAATGCAATCTCAGATCTCGAGTCCACCAATAAGTACAGAAGACACTAGCTCAGCTGAAATGAATGAAATAACAGAGACAGAAGCAAAGGAACAACAGCAGAAATGTATAGAAGAACTCAGACAAGAATTGATTCCTGAAATTAAAAAAGAAATATTTCAATACATAGCATCTGAAATAAAGAATCAAATCCAGAAACATCGGGGGGTGAAATGTATGAATTAACAGCGTAGGAAGCAAAGAAACAACAGAAAGGTCATGAGGAACTCAAAGCAGAAATAATTTCTGAAATCAAAAAATTCTTTGAAATCATACCATCTGAAATATAGAAACAATTCTGGAAATATACTGAGGAAACCCCATTTCGAAGAAACTGCAGAAGAAGAATTAATAGCTACATCTAAGAAGACATGGCTAAAAAAAATAGAGGAGATCAGAAATATGATGGAATCCTGGAATGAGCAGAAATAGAATGCATGAAAGAATAAAGATTCTGAAAGTAGCTACTGATAAACTTAGGAGTTGGCACTGGGTCTGTGATAATTACATCATTTTCATTCTTTACTGTTTGCATTTGAATTTTTCTTTACTGTTTTTCATGAGTTTATCTAGAGGCTTAACAATTTTATTCAATCTTTCACAAAACCAGATTTTTGATTTGTTAATTCTTTGAACTATTTCATTCATCTTGATTGAATTAATTTCTAGTGTAATACATATAATTTCATTCCATCTTTGGGCTTTTGGCTTGGTTTGTTCTTCCTTTTCTACATGTTTCAGGTACAGCATTATAGTGTTTATTTGTTTCTGTTGTTTTCCCAATGTGTTAGTTCATAGGTATAAATTTTTCTTAAACAACTGTTTTCATTGCATCTCATAAGTTCTGATAAGTTGTGCTTGAATTTTGATTGAATTATAGATATTTTTCAATATGCTCTTTACTTTCATCTGTGAATCATTGGTTGCTGAGTAGGGTGTTATTTAATTTCCATGTATTTATAGTGTTTTTCTCATTTCTTTTTTTTATTTCTTTCTAGTTTCATTTCACTGTAGTCAGATAATATACATCAGATAATTTCTGATTTCTTCCATATATTTAAGCATGATTTCTGGATAACGATGTGTTCTATTTTAGAAAATGACCCTTATGCAGCTGAAAAAAATTATGAGTTCATTATAGTTGGGTGGAACACTCTGTGTATGTCCATTAAGTCCATTTGTTTCAAGCTCTGGTTTAGTTATGACACTTTGCTAATTTTTTGTCTGTTTTTGTTATAAAGGGGTATTAAGTTCTCCTAAGATTGTGTATTGGATATTAGAGTTTTCATGTCCTTTGTGATTTATCTTATATAGTTGGGTGCTTCCATGTTTGGTGTGTATATATTTATGATTGTTACCTCAGCCTCTTAAATTTTCCCCTAACCAATATATTATGGCCTTCATTTCATTTGATCATTCTTGGGTTGAAGTTGAGATTGTCTGAACACAGGATTGTTACTGCTGCTTTTTTCTGAGCTGCTCTGATGTGTAGTATTTTTTTTTTTCCATCCACTGGATTTCAGCCTATGAATTTATTTGTGACTTAAGTGTGTTTACAGTATGCATCATGTTGTTGGATTTTGTTTCCTAATGCACTTCACCAGTCTACTTCTTTTAATTGGTGAATTGAGCCCCTTTACATTGATGGTTATAGTTGAGATGTATTAAATTATGATTCACGTGATATTTACCTGCTGTTGTTTACTCCTCTTTCTCCTGTATTTAATTGTTTGCTGTATTTAGTGTGTTCCTTCTGTTCTCATTCATGGAGCTCTGATCATTTTGTTCTCTGTCTAGAGCAACTTTTAATAGTCTTATAGGGTTGGTTTTCTGATCATAAAATTATTCAGTTGCTCTTTGCATGAAAGTATTTCACTTCTCCATCAAATTTGAAAGAGAGTTTCACATAGCATCATTGCCAGGGCTGGAATTTGTTTTCATAGAGGTCTTGAAGTACTCTCCTCCATCCTCTTCATAATTTATGGTTTGTGAAGAGAAGTTGACATTATTCCTACAGGTTTTCTTTACTGTATTCTGTTTCTTTTCTCCAGCTCTTCCTGTATATTGTTCTTGAGCTGAATTTCTTGAATCTTGAATATTATATGTCTCATTGTCTTTCTAATTGGCTTGATGTTATTTGTAGTTCTGTATGCTTTGGTTACATGAATGTCAGATTGTTTCCCCATATTTGGGAAATTTTCTTCCATTACTTTTACCCATATTCTTTTTATGTTATTTGTATTCACTCTTTTTTCCATTGATGCCTATTATTCTCACCGTGTTCATCTTTGCATCGTTATTCAGTTGGTGAATTAGTTTTTCCAGCAGCCTAGATGTTTGTAAGAGATCTTTTCTTACCTTTTCACTAGCTGTGATATCATCTTCATAATCTGAAACTCTGCCTTCATTTTCACTCAAAAACTTTTGCAAGCTTGTGTGTGATTGTGATTGAGATTTTAAGATCCTCTATATCTCTTTGACTCTGCTCCATGAGATCTATGTCTTTCCTATATTTCTCCTTGAAGAGTTCCATTATTTTTCTAGTCACTTCTAGTTTTTATCACTGTCTTCTTTAGATGCAATTATTCTTTCCTTATAGTTATCCTTTCATTTTTAACTTCAGAAATTATTTCTGATCTAATTTTCTCTATATGTTTCTGCATTTGATTCCTTAATTCAGACACTATTAATTCAGAGGTTTCTTGTTTTTTTATTTCACAGTTTATTTCTTTTTTTCATTTATTTTCTATTTATTTTTTACTTATTTTACTGAAGAAAAAATAGCAATGAGAAAATTTCAAGGCAAAGTAAGAGGACAGATTCGATAAATTAATACATTGCAAACTGTTTTCGTAATGTTTTAGAATCATACAAGGTGCATACATTATATTATACATACAGACATTATTATAGCAGATGTCTCTAATCAGTGAATTAAGAGAGTGCAGCTGTTTACTTATCTTATTTTTCTATACCTGAATTATAGGTATTCAGGTATTCACAGTATATTATACTGTGAATTATATCACAGATTCAATAATTAATATTTTCTACCTTGTTATTTTCCTAGTGGTTGTCCATAGTATTAGAAGCTGACATAATATATTGCACGACCACTATTAGGCAAAACTTAATCTCATAGAATTATGCAGAAGCATGGCATATTTATCCTAACTGTACTGTTTATACAAACACATCTTGATTCTTCCTTAGTATCCCTTTTTTGTCTAGAGCTGTCAAAGATGAACACTCCATTGTCATTAACCCATTATAGGTACATGAACTCTGCAACACAATCCAACACAGTCCAGCATTCCACAATAATAGTGAGTTATTTGAAGAAGTTGTCGACCATAGCCATTTACACTTCAACTTATTATTATGGCCCCACAGTGTATACCTCATTTTTATACGTTTCTGCTGGATGGCTAAGACCTAGATAGAGCAAGAAGTATATACCAACACATGTACTTGATGCTTCTTATGAGGCCAGTGAAATCCCCTCAGGGTTTATCTTGTAGTTCTGTACCTTATTCTGTAGATCTTTTGTCTGTATCAACCATGTGGATGAGTCACAGCCAATGCTTGACCAGTTTGCTCTCTGTGAGAGCCTGAGAGAAAGTTTTCTCTCCATGTGACTCTCCCCAGGCACACTGTAGAACTTCGATCTCCTTCTTCTGTGACTCCATAATCTCCTTGTTCAGAAAATTTGGAGCTCAACTGAGTTTCAATGATGTTGCAGTACAGGTTCACCTACGTCCTGAGTCTTTGCTGACCTTGAAAGGCTAGGGCCAAAATGTTGGCTGGCCTTGTGGCTCTTCTATTTCTCCAACTTTGATCTGTGAACTTAGGTTGTTAACCATCCAGAAGAAAAGCTGATTAGTATCCTGCAGCATATGCCATTCACTTTGCCTTATCAGACTCAATTGATTTGACTTGTTGTTGTACGTTTCCATTTGTATTTCTGCTTTTCACTTCTTATACTAGGGAGACTATACGATATTTACACATGTGTGTCTGGTTTATTTCACTTATGAGTATATGTTCAAGTGGCATCCACTTCAGTATAAATGCTTCAAGCTTATCATTCTTA
The DNA here is from genome assembly GCA_004027165.1 of Ctenomys sociabilis. Taxonomy (NCBI): domain Eukaryota; kingdom Metazoa; phylum Chordata; class Mammalia; order Rodentia; family Ctenomyidae; genus Ctenomys; species Ctenomys sociabilis. Next base: position 19,842 of record PVKA01034453.1, read on the forward strand.
ATAGCTGAGTAATACTCCATTATATAGAAATACCACATCTTCTTCAACCATTCCTCATGTGATGGACATCTTGGTTGTTTCCAAGATTTTGCTATCACACATTGCGCTGCTATAAACATTGGTACACATATATCATTATGATACAATGTTTTCAGATCATTTGGGGAAATTCCCAGTAGGGCGATAGCCGGCTTGAATGGGATTTCTAGTCCTATTCCTTTGAGGGTAACTCCTCTTCTTTAAAAAAATTTTCATGTCAAAAGAAATTACCAACAAAGTGAAAAGACAACCCAAATATTCGGAATGAATCTTACTTAATAAGCACTCAGACAAAAGTCTTCTCTCTGCAAATTATAAAGACCAATAAACATTAGAGCCCAAATATTTAAAGACTGAATCCAGAAATGGGCATCCAAGATGAACATAGTCTTCTCAGAGGATGAAATTATAGAAGCAAATAAGTATATGAAAAAAATTCTCCGCATCACTAGCTATCCAAGAAATCAAATTAAAACAACACAGAGATACCATCTCACCACAGAAAGAATGGCTCGCATAAAGCATCAATTAACAACAAATGTTGGAGACACTGTGCGATTAAATGGAACCCTCTCCACTGCTGGTGGGAATATAGACTGGTTCAATCATTATGGAAATCAGTGTGGACACTCCTTTAAAAACTAGAACTGGAAATCCCATTGAAACCAGCTATCCCCCTGCTGCGAATTTTCCTGAACAAACTGACAACATCATTTCATAGTGATATATGTGTACCTATGTTAGTAGCAGAACATATTGTTATATCCAAATCTTGGAAGCAATAAAAATGCCTGTCAACTAAGCAATGCATAGAAAAGATGTGGTGCTTTTATACTAAGGAGTATTCCTCGGTTATAAAGAATTCCAAAATCAAAGCTGCCATATATAAGTGGCTGCCACTTGAAAATACACTCATAAATGAAATAAAACACAACTACATGTGTAAACATCATATAGTTTCCCTAGTGTAAGTATTGAAAAGAAGTAAAACTTGATGGATATAACATAATTAAAAAGCAAACAAGAGATTAAGGATTAAACAACGAGGAGAGGGCAGGGAGAAAAGCTAGGAAAAATAACAGGGGCAAAGCCATAGGTGTATATGCAAAAGATGGTTAAGGAAACTGTCCTGAGAATCATCAGGTTTTTGAAACTAGCAATCAATTGGTAGGATTCTCACCTTGACTGACTGTATATACTGATACCTGTGTACTAATGCCTGTGAATCTGGTCTTCTAAATATGAACTGCTTGTCATGTCACACCAATGACTGCCATACTGTCTCTCAAATGAATAGTATTTTTTTAAAGGTAATAAATGAAAGCAAGAGACAAGAAGAAAATATCATTGAATTTTCCTGCTACAACGCTGTATATGGTTGGATTTTTAAATTTCTTGTTAAAATATGTAATTTTTGATTCCTATTTTATTCTTCTAATATTGTTTCCTTCACATTCTGTATGGATTTGAAGTTTAACATATCAATACTTGATAAAAAAATATCTGCTCCATGATATGTCTAAGATGTTGGATAGTGCTGTTAAGCTTAATTGCCTATGTTATAGGATAATAGTATCATGAAGCTTCTCTTCTGAAGGGTTAAATACTTCTGTTTCCAGACCAAAAATTAGAAAAACAGAAGTGCTGCAAGGTCAGCCAACATTTTGGCCCTATCCTTTCAAGTCTGTGGGGACTCATGACATAGGAAAACCTGTATTATAATATCCTGTAACTCATTTGTCTCCCAAATTTACTGATCAAAGAGAAAATGGGGCTACAGAGGAAAGTGATCCATGAGATAGAGTGTGCCTAATGGGAGTCACATGGAGAGAAAACATTCTCTCAGGGTTTCACATAGAGCAAATTGGTCAAGCAATGGCCTTGACTCATCCACATTGCTAACACTGACAAAGGATTTACAAACTGCTATATGGGTTTCAGAGTAAATCCTGAGGGATTTGACTAACCTTATCACATACAAAATTGTCATTTCTTGTTATATAGATCTTGCTTTTTCTAGGTCTTAACCATCAAGCAGAAAAGTATAAAAGTAAGTTATAAAAAATAATGCCATATTAATAAGCTGAGTGATTAAAGGCTCAAATCAAATTCTTCTGACATTACCAGCTCTATGGATGACTCAGTAGTATTACAGAATATTGGAATATATTGAATTATTTTGCTGAATTCATGAACCTAGTATATTTCAATGACAATGCAATATCTATCCTAGACAAAACTAAACAGAAGGGATTAAAAATGAAGGACCATTTTGTATCTGTATGTACAAAAATGTTATGAGAGATATATAGCTACTTTCTATTAATTCAGTGAGAACAAAGATTTGTACTAAGTGTATTAGGAGAGAATGTCATGTCTGCGTCTTGTATTATGAATAGCCACTACAAAGACAGCAATATAAAGTGCACTAATTATTAAAACCGTCCTATCAATCAGTTTTGAAACTGTCTCCTTGCTATTTGTTCGTCAATAAAATTAATAAAAAAGTGACAGCAAAAAAATGTTATATGTGCAGACACAGGGATAGTTCAATTGTTTCTTGTTCTTTGCTATTAATTTTTAAGGAAATTTTCTACAATTTCTTGCCTCTAAGGTTTAAAATAATATTAAGAATTTTCTTTTACGTAGAGTATTAAAGTAGCTAATAAATTTAATTCGTCAAAATTCAATTTTTAAAGGTATTTTGAAGGCATTCTCTTATTGTCAGTTATATATTATAATGGTTTAAAACTGTGTTCAAGAAATAAATATTTCATTCATTACAAGGAAAGACACTAAATTCTTGTGGTTATGGTTAAGAAAAATGTTTTCTTCTATTTTATCTTGTACAAGTGCAACTCATTTAATTTTCAGAGGGAATTTTAATGTAAACAATATGCGGCATAGTACAGGCATTTTTCTCAATAAAAATCATTTCAGTCTCAGGAAATAATGTGGAAATCAAAGCACTTAAGCAGCAAACAGATGCAGCACATAAGGAAAATAGGAAAGCAACAAAATTTTTATTACCTTATGAATCATCCACAAGTTGTAAAAAAATGTTATAAAATTACTCAGAGAATTTGACATTTCATGAAGAGAATTTAAATATATGAAGTATATTTTTTTATTCCATTTTGTTTATACAGAAATAGCAAGGTGACAGTTTCTAAATAGGTTAGTAGGACAGTTACAATGATTAATACAGTGGATACTGTCTTTGTAGTAGTTATTTGTTTTTTTTTCCATTTATTTTTATTTTATTAAAATACAAATGTCAATCAGACAGTTTCAAGACACCTTAACCATACAGAGTCGATGAATTAATACATTGCAAACTGTTTTCATAATGTTTTGGTACTGTACAAGGTGTATACATGAAATTATATTTACAGGTTTTTTTTATAGCTGAATTATATCAAAGATTCAATAATTATTTACCTAGTGGATGACCATAGCACTAAAAGCCAACATAATATCCTGTCCAACCACCATTAGTGCAGATCTTGCCTCTCATAGAATTATGTAGAAGCACAGCGTTATCTATCCCAACTGTACTGTCTATACACACA
>PVKA01034454.1:0-23423 GCA_004027165.1 Ctenomys sociabilis
GCATGGCAGTACCCCCTTTTAATCCTAGCACACAACTGGATTCAGATTCAAGCCCAGCATGGACAACCTACTTAGCAACCTACTCAAATAATATAAAAAAAGCCCTGGGTACATGGCAAAGACACAGTAGTATTCTGAGGACACAGATTGGTGGAAGCCCTAAAGATTACAGAATTTAAGGGTTGGCCAGATATCTTAGTGGATTAAAGCAGATTCAGTGACTGATGCCTGCTGGAACCCACCCCCAGGGTGCTCTGAAATGGTGATTGAGACTGCTGGTGGCACACGCCTGTAATCCAAGCATGCACCTACAATCCCAGCGCTTGGGAGGCTGTACACAGGAAGATAACTACAAATCCAGTCTGTGTAGTGATGTTGTGTAGACCCTGTACTAAATAGATTTAAAAAAAAAAAGATAGAGATCACAGATTTTTTTTCTTTTTTGTATTTTAGGAAAGGATCTACAGGGTGTTTAGGGTTTCACTACTAGATGGGCTTGTAGTGGTCCACCTGTTTACAGCCTCCCAAGATCTGGGATTACAGGCACACGCCACCACGCCCAGTCTCAATTGCCATCTCAGCGTGCCCCAGGGGAGAGGTTAGTATGGCAGGCCAAGGAATCAAACCTGCGGCCCCTGCACCTGCTTGCAGGACCTTTAATCCAATGAGATATTTGGCCGGCCCTAAGATTACAGAATTTATTCTTATTATGCAGATAAAGATAAAGAGTGAAGCAAGTCACATAAATGGCAAAACAGTCTTCTTTTATCAGAATTTGTAAGACTAGGTAAAATAATCGCAAACAATGATATAGCCTAACTTTGTCCCCAAAAGTTAATGTGATAGAATTAAGTTAGGTCAGTAGAGAATGATTATGTCATGATTAAAGCAGAGCCTTTTCAGATGGGAATAAGGCCGAACAAAAAGGCTTCAAGGAGAGGGTGGACACTCTTCCATATTTGCATCTTGTGACAGCCATTTAGGACTTCAAATACAAGGCTGTCTTCTTGCAACCATGCTGACTTGACTGAGTTTTTGTATAATTCAAGTACTCATCAATGCTTGCTCATGAAATATCTGCTTCCTCAATATAAATTCAAACAAATAATTTTTTTTTCATTTTACACATTACATTTTTTTCTCCAGAATATATCTTCATCATTTGGAAGAGTTGGCCAAATAGCTCAGCAGATTAAACTGCCGGAAAGCAGGCACAGAGGCCAGGGGTTTGATTCCCTAGCCTGGCCCCAGGGTGTGCTGAGTCTGCAATTGAGACAGCGTGGTGGCACACACCTGTAATCCCAGCTCTTGGGAGGCTGTAAACAGGTGGTTCACTCCGAATCTGATCTAGTAGTGAGACCTTTAACACCCTGTAGATCCTTCCCTAAATTACAAAAATAAAAATAAAAAATAACACATCATTTGTAGATTGTTTGTCTGTTATTGCTTATGTGTTTGGAAAGCATACCATTTTCTTTGGTCTCAAATGATTGACCTTTAATTGGTAGATTTGACCTAAACTTAGAATAAAAGAAATACAAGCATTTCATCTGGGAATAAAACAGAGAAATCAACAAAGTATGACATTTCCCCTTTTTTCCTTGAATGATTAAACTGAACAGAAAATGATACCAGCAACTATAAGCAAAATGACTCAATAAATCAAAGTAATTTCCTTACTTTGGCTTAGAATTATAGCAGGCTGAATCCAAGAAATTATCCATTTTCCATACAAGCACCTGCCTGGCGAGCTCCAAGTCCCAAGTCAGATCCCTAGAGGACCAGTCAGCATCCTAAAAGGAGTCTAGGAAGGAGAGATGGACAGAGAGAGATACAAAAGATCTAAGTGGGTTTCATCCATTAGAACCAACAGCAATTTAGGCAGTGACTCACTTAAAAGGAGGTCAAGGATTATTAAATTGTATCTATTTAAGTTAGGGATTTTGGCAAAGGTCCAAAGCTGAATTTTTTCTTGAAGAATATATAGTGAGTACTTAATAGAATTTAAGTGCAGAAATCAAAACAATATCTTACAGACCATTACGTAGGAAGTTATGGAATCTGAAGTAATCCCTTCTCCCTCTCTGGAAGTGAGCAAGGGAAATTGGAGAGAAAATCTTCAGGTTCCGAGGACTGCATTCTTCAAGGGAAAGGCCAAAACAAGTACCAGCATCTTATAACTTTTTGTGTCCTCAGTTAAAATCAAACATGAATTCAACCTAAAGCCATAAACTTCCTGTAACTGTTCCAGAGAAGCCCAAGTCCTCGCTAGACCTTCTTAGGGTCTAAACCCAATGATGAGCCCAAATTTCATCTCCTTGCCTAATCCTCAGTTTATAAAATCAGGTTGTTGTGAATTCACTGCAGCATGTAATAGGAAAAGGGAAAATGACTCAGGGACTCCAGAGGACAACACCATGTGCTGCAGATCTGTGTGGTGAGTTCTTTCAGTACCCGAACATTCTATTACAGCCTCTGGGGTGCTAATTCCTAACAGATCACAGATGACTCCCTCTCCAGGAATTGTTCTTTAGTAATGGAAGCTTGATGCAAGGCTCTGTCCCCTTTTTGGAGTCAGCCTGCAACCTATTAACGATATGAAAGAGAAAAGACCCAGCCTCTTGAAAGAAACTGTAGCATTTAAATGGAGTGTCAACCCAATTGGGGCATACTTCTGCACATATCTGACTAGGTCAGTGATACATGGCCTTGGGTTCTAGTCTTGTCCTTTACTCCTTCCTTTCTGGCACTGTCCCTGCTTTGCTTACCAGCATGAGACCAATATAATAACAACATCTGTTATTTTGTTAGCAGAAAGAATATGGCAATCAAACACAAAGAAACCACACCATGAGGCACTATGCTAGGCATTTTGTGAGAATTCAGAAGGCAAGAATTATTTCTATTTTATACATAAGAAAGCCAGGACTCAGCTATTCTATGTTAATCACTGTTAATAAAAGTCTACATCCAAACATGTTCTATTTTGAATCACTTGATTCCAAAGTCCATGCATTGTCTACTGCCCCAAATAACCTCAGGCATGGGCATAATATTTACTGCAAAGAAATTCAGTGTGTGTATAGAATGAAATCTCTCCTGACATTGAGCTCACCACTACCGTACTGATTTTCTTTCGGCGTGGTTATATTGCTGCTGCTGCTGAGGGCATACACACACATATAAATGCACCCTACATGAAGAGTTTGTCCATACTTAGTTTCATTCTTCAGGGACAAATGTCATCATGGAAAAACTTTCCATGTCCATATATTCTTCTACGTCTTTTTAAAGATCAAAAAGTGGGATATAGTATGCTGATCTGGATTAATGGAAAGGAGCCATTAATGCTTAATTTGTTTTGCCTCCTGTTTTCAATTGTCTTTTTCTTCTTCTTAATTTCTTATATATTTCTTTGTCTTTTTTTATTTTTTTCTACCTTCCAATTTTACAGCCATATTTGAGTAACTAGTTGGAAGACAGCACTACACAATACAACAAAGATTGTGAAATTCACATTTTTCAGCAAAATTCTGTATCAGTTGTAATTTTTGTTTTAATACTATTTTTTTACTCTTTTTAAAAAGTCAAAAAAATTAATATTTGATACTTTGATCATACTGTTTACTTTTTTCTCTTATAAACTTTTTTCCTTTGTATGTGGAGATCAACTTCTGTTAGCAAACAGTTTATTTTATGTCCTCCTATTAATAAGTTCTCTATCCGTAGACGTTAAGGATTTCTTTCACTAAAACAGGGTTGGATCCAACATTTCCATTTCTTTTGCTCTGTTTCTTCTCCAGCTCAGCCGCTTACCTCAAAACACTTGGGGTGCTGCTAATTCTTCATGTGATTAGTGAGTTCTTGGAACAAGAAAACATGGCCAGGGAGATTCTTTCATGTACATTCTACACAGAGCAGTGGGGGCACATGAGTGTCCTGTGACTTAGATGTTGTTCTTTCTGAAAGCAAACACCAATAGGACACCTTTTAACCCCAGTGTAAAATGCTATAACAAGTAACAAGGCAGATACTGTTTGTCAAAGTAAAAAACAGACTCTTCCTGCAAATTTCTAAATTTCCTAAACTTCACTTAGCTCTATTTGTAAGCTCCTACCAGTTTGAACACTTACATTGGTTCCTCCACGATTCCTTGACCTTTATGCTTATTTTCACTTGGCAGCCACAAGCCAAATTTTCATTTTATTAAATGGATATTTAATTTAATTCAATAAAATCTTTTTTTTTCTATTTTGGAATACTCACTGTCTAATCACTTGCCTTCTAGTAGCCTGGACCACAATAGCGTTAATTATTATCATAGCACAATTGTGTAATCTTTGCAAATATCTTTCACTTGGCTTTGCTTGTGTATGCGAGGATTATTACAGTTCACAAATATCTATTCAACTTCAATTTAAAAATTAATCATAAATAATGAAAATGTGCTCTTGTTTGACCCAGGACAGCCCACATAGCCCCTGGATGACCACAACTTTTCACTTTGTAAAAATTGTTTTGTTAAAATGTAGATTAGCACCACATAAACTGGAGCACACTGAACAACTGTTGACAATTATCAGGACAAAGGAAGGAAAAGGGCATTCTCTCTGTAAATGTAAATTATGAAATTCCAAAACAACACACAGATGAATTATTCTCTTCTCTTTTCTCCAGTGGCCTACAAGTTACCACCTTCTCGCATTCCAGAAATCATCAAAACAATGATTTTTATTTTTAAAATTCTTGGGTCAATATGACATTGAATGAACTATTCCCAACTTTATGTGCAATAGTAGTTTTAAAAGTCTGACCACCTTAAAGGATATAGCAAATAGAAATATTTTTTAGATAACCCCCTTTTACAAAGCACTATTATCTCTAAATTTCAAAAATCTGTTTTTCTGTCTTTATCTCCCAGTATTCTCAGTTCCACATAAGAAAACCATAAATTTATTTTCTGAGATATAGGCAAGGAACTAGAGAGATAGCTGGGTGGTCTAAGTACCTGCCTGGCAAGCACAAAGGCCTTGGTTTGATCCCCTGTACCACATGCCATTCTGGCCCTGAAACCACACATGGTGGCCCAAACCTGGAATCCCAGTACTGGAGAGGCTGAGACAAGAGAATCACTATGAGTCTGAGCATGTGTAGTGAGATTCTGTACCAAATAAATAAATACATAAAATATTTTTTAAAAAATTAAAAAAGAGAGATGTAGGCAAATGGTTAAAAATTATGGTAGGGAATGAGTGCTCAAGTGCCCCCCACTCCCCTGTGCCCCCAGATTCTGTGCAATCATAGCCTTTGTTCTATGTTTCTGCTTTTTTTAAAAGATCTGGAGAATCTGGAAATTAAAGGAAAATCATCAGAATCAGTATTCATGTCCGTCTCCACATTAGAGTGATACCACCTACCTGATATCTAGAAATCTTCAAGTATTTAAGTGTGTAGATTCCAATGATAAAGAACACAGATGTCATTGGAGTCCCCATTTACTGAAGACTTTGTCAGTGATTTCAATCAAGGATGTAGACAAATTTTAAGTTGATTTTTCCAGAAAATAATTTTATTTTTCATTTAAATTTCAATACTTATAAATGAAATATGTACTCTTCTTTCCATGGTTAGTACATCATCCTATTTTCTCATATCTGGCAGCTTCACACATTAAAGCTACCTGACTGATCTTCACATCAAATGAGTTTGCCACTCTTGGACTAGACACTTCGGAAGAAATTATACCCATCATATTTTCAGGTACAAAATAGTACATATACATATTATTAATACAGATCAAACAATATATATTCAGAAGAAATAAAAGAGGATCATAAACTTAATTTGAAAAGTTAATGAAAAAATAGATAAGAATATAACATGATCAATCATAAAGCAAGGGACACATTCTAATAACTACCAGAGATCCATTAGTATGTAATCACCACAAATCCTTAGTACTCATCCAGGCCCAAAGCAGAAGTTACAGTAGGAAATGAGAATGTTCTCATGAGGGCCACCACAATGGCTAAGGGTTAGAAAGGCAAGGTAGGCTGTGAAGATCAGCATCCAAGAAAAACTGGAGAATCACGTTCCTTAGCTCTTTCTAAAAGGAGGAAAAATGAACAGAAGCAGTCACCATTTATTTTATAGTCAGCCAGAGCTCTGACAATAGGAGCAAAAGGATATATATATCAGTAAGTTTTAGACATCACTGTTCCTCTGATGAAGTAAGCAGCCAGTGTCTTTCAACAAGGATACTCATACCTGAGAGGAAAAACCCATTCTCATCAGGCCAGTTTAGAGGTCACATTCCACTAAGCAAATGGTGACATTCCCTGTGTTCAGATTCACTTCTCCAAAATTAAAAGATAGCAAGGAACATCACTTACTCAACTTTTCTATTTTTACAATATAAAATGCACATAAAAAGCAACTGTCCCATCAGTGACATGTTTTGTACAGTCACTGATTTCTGTGACTCTTCCCTTACTCTCCAAGGACATGTATTTCAGGTATTCCCAAAGGTCTCCATCTGAAATTTTGTTCAATGATTCCCCCCTCATTCCCCTGGGTATGGTTTCCCCAGTTGAGGACCATTAGTTTCTTGGGGCTTGGTGACTGACAAAAGTCGGGGCTGATATAGAAACTTGTGGACTGCATTCAATTCAACTCCTGGCATAAGATTAAACATACGTATTACAAAGTCATCCATAAAAATCTTTCAGTTTTCTGCAAACTACAGCATACATGTTTTGAACTAAATTGATTGATTGATTGATTGATTGATCAGTAGTGGGGAATGAACTCAGGACCGTGCACTTGCCAGGAATGTACCTATGCCTGTTCAGCTATCTTCCCAGCCCTTGCACTAGACTTCATTCTGTTAAATGTGCATATTGATATGCTATGCCTTCAACATTGTAAAACATCTATTTCCTTAGATTGTATTTAGAAGTTATAGCACATTTTACAACTTGTCAACCTTTAGCTAAATTATGAAGGCATCAACTTGTTAGTCTACCTATTTCTATGAACATTTTCATCTTAGGGAGCTATTTTTATATCTTTCCATAACTCTCCTAAAATCTCTGAATTATTTTCAGTACAATATTTATTCCTAGATTACTTTTAGAAAATCATCATCACCCACCTGCCTACCAACTCAATCACTACATTTTTTCCTTTGGTAAAAATAGAAGAAAGAAAATCCTCAATATAACTCACAGCTCTCTTTATTTAGGTATTCGTAGACTGTTCAGACATAAATGCATTCACAGCTGAACACTTTCCTGCCACCCATTAAATTATTCCTATTTCTAAATAGGTTGAACTGAATTTATATAAATTAAATTTGATTTGATGCTCCTCCACTGTAATTAAAACATAAATTAATGGTATCTACACAAAATAGCAACATGGGTAGGTTGAATATTATGGAAAAAAAAAACATAAGATAATCCAGGATGTCAGTAAACAATGATAAATCTAAATCTAATCAAAAAAAGTATATATGTAGCAGCCCAAGCTCAGGCCCCGTGACTGTGGGGTTAAGCTTCTATGCTCGACTGAGCTGGTGGATCTAGCCCAGGCCAGCCCCTGAGTGAGTCTTGCCCTTGTATTCTCTGGACTCTTTTCGCCCCACTCTCTCGCATTCTCAGGAAACCTCCAGCCTTCCCATCCGAACCAAGCTCAGGCCCAGCAAGTGTGGGGGTGAGACCCTACTCTCCAATGCACCAGCAGATCAGTCCAGGCCTCTGAGTGAGTCCTTCACCTAATTCTTGGGACCCTTTCCACCCTGCTCTCTGGAGAAACCCCTCCCATCCATTCCAAGCCCAGGTCCAGCTAGTGTGTGGTTGAGCTTCTGCGCTTCCCTGAACCCCCTGGACCAGGGGCACAACAGAGGAGCACCACAGCTTCACTGATATGCCAGAGGGGCACAACAGGCTCACTTCCAAGGGCTGCAGGAAGGAGCTTAACACAAGAGCTAGACCCAAGCCAGGAATAACTAGATAAGCTCAAACTTATTAAAGCTCTACCTGAATTGCAGTAGGTGCTAAGGTTATAACTGCACCAAAGCTCTACACCAAAGGTCACAAGTCAGAGCTATATGAAATGACAAAGAGTAGGAGCAAAATTCAATCTCAGGCCTCGAGCCCACCAAGAACAAGTGGACAGGACACTAGCTCAGCTGAAATGTCTGAATTAATAGCATCAGAAGTAAATAAGCAACAGAAGAAAGGGATAGAGGAAATTAAGGCAGCATTAACTTCTGAAATAAAAACCAAATCCCTGCATTCATAGCATCTGAAGTAAAGAATCAAATAAAGAAACATATGGAGGAAACCCAATGTGAGAAAAACTCTGCAGTAAAGAATTAATAGCTACTTCTAAAGAAGACCAAAATTGATACCAAAATAGAGGAGATTAGAGAAATGATGGACTCCGTCAATGAGCAATACAGGAAAGAAATAGATTGCATGAAGCAGAGTCAAAGAGATATAGAGGAACTTAAAATCTCAACCACAAGCCTGGAAATCCGTTTGAGTGAAAGTGAAGACCAAGTGTCAGATCTTGAAGACTCTGGTGCAACGAGTGAAAAGGTAAGAAAGGATCTTTTAAAAAGAGCTAGGATGCAGGAAAACTTAATTCAGCATCTGCAAGATGATGTAAAGATGAAATGTGAGACTAATAGGCATCGATGAGAAAGATGCACTCAATTCAAATGATATAATAAGAATATGGGCAGAAGTAGTAGTAGAAAACTTCCCAAATATGAGAAAACAATCTGACATTCAGATAACCAAAGATTATAGAATGCTAAATAAATTCAACCCAATTAAAAACACACTGAGACATATAAAAGTCAAGATCCCAGAAATCCAGCACAATAACATACTGAAAGCTACTAGAGAAAAGAAGCAGACTACTTTCAAAGGAAAACCCAAAAGATTTACAGCCCACTTTTCTTTATACATCATGAAGGAAAGAAGAGCATGGAGCACAGTACTTCAAATCCTCTACGAAAAAAATTCCAACCCAGAATACTATGCCCTGCGAAACTCTCCTTCAAGTTTGATTGACAAATGGAATACTTCCATGACAAAGAACAAATAAGAATTTTATGATGACAAAGCCAACCATTCACAGACTACTGAAAGATATTCTAGACAGGGACCAAAATGATCAGAAGTCCACCAACGGGAACAGAAGAAATGCACTGAATAGGGCAAACAATTAAACACAGGACAAAAAGGAGTAAACAACAGCAGGTAAATAACATATCAATCATAAGTCAATACATCTGAATTATAATCATCAATGTAAATGGACTCATCACCCATTAAGAGAAGTAGACAGGCACAGTAGATAAGAAAACAAAACTCAACAATATACTGTATACAAGAAACACACTTTAATCAAAAAGACATACATAGGCTGAAAATCAAAGGATGGAAAACAACACTACATGCCCTGGCACATCAGAAAAAAGCAGGGATAGCAATCCTGTTCTCAGACAGTATCAACATCAAACCAAGAATGATCAAGGGAAATAAAGAAGGCCACTATATACTAGTTAGGGGAAAAATTCAAGAGGAAGAGGTAACACCTACAAATTTCTATGCACCAAACAAGGGAGCACCTAACTATATAAGATAAGTCTGAATGGACATGAAAAATCTAATATCCAATACCACATTCTTAACAGGATACGGTACCACTTCCCTTATCACAAAAAGTTAGGTCAACCAGACCAAAAAATAGCAAATAAGTAAGAGAACTGAACAAGAGCTTCAAACAAATGGACTTAGTGGACATATTCAGCATGTTCCACACAAACAGAACTGAATACACATTTTTTTCAGCTACACATGGATCATTCTCTAAAATAGACCACATACTGGTCAATAGGTCATGCTTACGTATATTCAAGTAAACATTTGCATATTATCCGACCACAGCACAATGAAACTGGAAATAAATGACAAAAGAAAAGAGAAAAACCCCATCAATACATGTAAATTAATCAACACCCCTACTCAGGAATCAATGGGTCACAGATAAAATCAAACAAGAAATTCAACAGTACCTGCAATTCAATGAAAATTCAAGCACAATTTATTGGAATTTATGGGATGTGATGAAAGCAATTCTCACAGGGAAATTTATAGCTATGAACTCACACATCAGGAAAAGCAAACGGGAACAAATAAATACCCTAATGCTACACGTCCAACAACTACAAAAAGAAGACCAAATCAAATCCAGAGCCCAAACAAGGGAAGAAATCATAAAAACTAGAGCAGAAATGAACTCAACTGAGACGAAGAAAACACTTCAAAGAATTAACGAATCAAGAAGCTGATTCTTTGGAAACGAAACAAAACTCATAAGCCCCTAGCTAAACTCATCAAAAACAGGAAAGAAAAAATTTAACTATGTGCAATAAGGAATGAATAGAGTATAATCACCACAGACCCAGCAGAAACTCAGAAGATTAACAATACCTACTTTGAGAATCTTTACTATCACAGAATAGAAGACACAGATGAAATGGATAGATTTCTAGAAAGGTACAAATTACCAAAACTAAATCAACAGGACATGACCACTCTCAATAGCTCAATAATAGTCATGAAATACGAGATTAATAAAAAATCTACCAACAAAGAAAAGTCCAGATCCTGAGGGATTTGCGGCTCAATTCGAAGAAATTTATGGAAGATATACGCCCCATATTCCTCAAAATCTTTAAGGAAATTGAAACGGAAGCAATCCTACCTAAATCATTTCTGGGGGCAAGTATTTTAATCATAGCAAAACCAGGGAAAGATGAAACTAAAAAAGAGAACTACAGGCCAATCTCTCTCATGAACAAAGATGCAAATATGCTCAATAAAATCCTAACAAAGAGAATACAGCAAATCATCAGGAAGATTACATATCAGGACCAGGTATCATTCATTGCAAGGATGTAAGGATGGTTCAATATTCGAAAATCTATAAATGTAATACATTATATCAATAGAGCAAAAACTAAAAAACCACATAATCATCTCAATTGAAGCAGAAAAGGCTTTTGACAAACTCCAACATGCATTCATGTTCAAAGTCCTACATAAAATTGGAATAGATGGCTTTTACTTCAATGTGATGAAAGCCATTTATGAAAACTCAATGGCTAGCATAATTCTAAAAGGGAAAAACCTGAAATCTTTGACTCTTAGATCTGGTATAAGACAAGGATGTCGTCTATCACTCCTCCTATTTAATATAGTTTTGGAATCCTTAGCAACAGCCATTAGAAAAGAGGGAAAAATAAAGGGAATAAGAATAGGTAAAGAAGAAGTTAAATTATCACTATTTGCAGATGACATGATATTTTACTTGGAAGACCTCAAAAATTCGACCAAGAAACTACTAGAACTGATAGGGAAATTCAGTAGCATAGAAGGATACAAACTCAATACTCAAAAGTCAATAGTGTTCCTCTACACAGATAACAGGCACACTGAAAGGGAAACAATAGAAACAATACCTTTTACAGTAGCACTTCGAAAAATGAAATACCTTGGGATTCACTTAACCAAGGAAGTCAAAGATCATTTCACGAAAAATTACAACACCCTAAGAAAAGAGATTACAGAAGATTTCAGAAAATGGAAAGATATTCCCTGCTCCTGAATAGGAAGAACCAACATAGTGAAGATGGCCATACTCCCAAAATTGCTGTACAGATTTAATGCAATCCCTATCAAACTGCCACCAACATACCTCCCAGACCTAGAGAAATCATTCCTAAAATTTATTTGGAACCACAAACGACCTAGAAGAGCAAAGGCAATCTTGGCCAATAAAGACAAGGCAGGAAGCATCACAATTCCTGACTTGAAATTATACTACAAAGCCACTATGATAAAATCCACATGGTATTGGCAACAAAATAGATCAATGGAATAGATTAGAAGATGCAGAGGCATCTACAATCACACTCAGCCATCTGATCTTCGATAAAGGGGCTAAACAAGCTCACGGGAAGAAAGATAGCCTCTTTAACAAATGGTGCTGGAGAACATGGCTTTCTACATGCCAAAAACTAAAACTTGACCCAGGTCTATCACCATGCACTAAGTTAAAGTCAAAATGGATTAAACATCTAAACATTAAAACAGAAACACTCAATCTCCTGGAAGAGAAAGTAGGAGGAACTCTTGAAGACATGGAAGTAGGTAAAGAGTTCATAAACATACATATATTTGCACGGGAAACACTTGAAAGAATCAACAACTGGGATCAACTCTTCTTAAGGAGCTTCTGCATGTCAAAAGAAATTGTCAACAGAGTGAAAAGACAACCCACAAATTTTGAAAAAATCCTAACTAATAAGCAATCACACAGAGGACTACTGTCTGGAATATATAAAGAACGAAGATATAACAGGGCCCTCAAATTTAAAGACCCAATTCAGAAATGGGCATCTGAGATGAATACACACGTCTCAGAGGAAGAAATTAAAGAAGTGAATAAATATATGAAAAAATGCTCCACATCGCTAGCCATTCGCGAAATGCAAATAAATACAACACTGAGATACCATCTCACTTCAGAAAGAATGGCTATAATAAGGAAATCAACCAACAACAAATGTTGGAGAGGTTGTGGGGAAAAGGGAACACTTCTCCATTGCTGGTGGGAATGTAGACTGGTACAACCATTGTGGAGGTCAGTGTGGAGACTCCTCAAAAGAGAAGGACTAGAAATCCCCTTCAAGCTGGCTATCCCCCTCCTGGGAACTTTCCCAGAGGAACTGAAAACATTGTATCATAGTCATATGTTTGTACCTATGTTTATAGCAGCACAATGTGTGATAGCAAAATCTTGGAAACAACCAAGATGTCCATCACATGAGGAATGGCTGAAAACGATGTGGTATTTCTATGCAATGGAGAATTACTCAGCTATTAAGAATGATAAGTTTGAAGCATTTCTACTAAAGTGGATGCCACTTGAACATATACTCATAAGTGAAATAAACCAGACACACATGTGTAAATATCATATAGTCTCCCTAGTATAAGTAGCAAAAAGCAGAAATACAAATGGAAACGTACAACTAAAATCAATTGAGTCCAGTAAGGCAAAGTGAATGGCATATGCTGCAGGATACTAATCAGCTTTTCTTCTGGATGGTTAACAACCTAATTTCACAGACCAATGTTAGAGAAATAGAAGAGCTACAAGTCCAGCCAACATTTTGGCCCTAGCCTTTCAAGTTCAGTGAAGACTCAGGACATAGGAGAACCTGTACTGCAACATCATGAAACTCAGTTGAGCTCCAAATTTTCTGAACAAAGAGATTATGGAGCCACAGAGGAAAGAGATCCAAGTTCTATAGTGTGCCTGGGGAGAGTCACATGGAGAGAAAACTTTCTCTCAGGCTCTCACAGAGAGCAAACTGGTCAAGCATTGGCCGTGACTCATCCACATGGATGACACAGTCAAAGAATCCACAGAATAAGGTACAGGACTACAAGAAAAACCCTGAGGGGACTTCACTCACCTCATAAAAAACATAAAGTATATGTGTTGGTGTATAAGTCTTGCTCTATCTAGTTCTTAACCATCCAGCAGAAAAGTATGAAAATGAAGTATACATCGCGGGGCCATAATATTAAGTTGAGCTGTAAATGGCTATGGTAGACAACTTCTTCGGATAACTCACTATTGTTGTGGAATGCTGGACTGTGTTGGATTGTGTTGTCAAGTTCAAGAACCTAAGTTAGTTGAATGATAATGGAGTGCCCATCTCTGACAGGTGTAGAGCAAGGAAGTGGTACAGAATGGAAGAATCATGATGTGTGTGTATGGACAGTACAGTTGGGTTAGATAACGCTGTGCTTCTACATAATCCTATGTGAAGCAAGATTTGCACTAATGGTGGTTGGACAGGATATTATGTCAGCTTCTAGTACTATGGAAAACCACTAGGAAAATTACAAGGTAGAAAGTGTTAATTATTGAATCTTTGATGTAATTCATGTATAAAAAATAAGATACTCAAACAGGTACAGTCTCTTAATTTACTGATAAGAGACATATGGTATAATAATGTCTGTAAGCATAATACCATGTATGCACCTTCTATGATACCAAAACATGAAAACAGTTTGCAATGTATTAATTTATGAAATCCATCCTGTCAAGTATCTTAAAACTGTCTCATTGATATTTGTACTTCAATAAAACAAGAGTAAAATTTAAAAAATATTTTTACAGATAGGAATAAATATTTTCACACAGAAATTTAGAAATTTAATTTTGTACAGCATTGTAGCAGGACAGTCCTGCAACATTTCTTTCTTGTCTCTTATCTTATTTATTACATTTTTTTAAACAAACATTTACTTGAGAGACAGCATGCAAGTAATTGGTATGACACAACAAGCAGTACATATTTAGAAGACCAGAATGACAGGAATTCCAAGTATGACCTTACTATTACACAGTACTATCTTCAGTGCAGTTGCTTAGTTCACAGGTATCAGCATATGTAGTTAGTCAGGGTGAGAATCCTACCAATTAACTGCTAGTTTCTAAAACGTGCTGAAGATTCTCAGGATCATTGCCTTATCCATCTTGTGTATGTAAAAGTACCGCTTTGGCCCTGTCATGTTTCCTACTTTTTTTTCCTTGCCCTCTCTTTGTTCTCTAATGCTAACGTTTTCCTTTTCCTTTTAATTGTATTATACCTTTCTATTTGTAGTTCTTCTTTTGAGTTCTTATACTAGAGAGACTATATGATATTACACATGTAGGTCTAGTTTGTTTCACTTATGAGTATGTCTTCAAGTGGCATCGACTTAAATATAAAGGCTTCAACTTTATCATTCTTTATAGCTGAGTAATGCTCCATTGTACAAAAATACCACATCTTTTTCATCCATTTTTCAGTTGATGGGCATCTTGCTTGTTTCCAAGATTTGGCTATCACGAATTGTGATACTGTAAACATAGGTGCACATATATCACTATGAGACGAGGTTTTCAGTTCCTCTGGGAAAATTCTCAGTAGGACGATAGCTTGTTTGAATGAGATTTCCAGGAGTAGTTTTTTAAGGAGTCTCCACTCTGATCTCCACAATGGTTTCACCAGTCTACATTTCCACCAGCAGTGGAAAAGTGTTACCTTTTCTCCACATCCTCTGCAACATTATTGTTAGTTGATTTCTTTATGGTAGCTATTCTTTCTGGGGTAAGTTGGTATCTCAGTGTTGTTTTCATTTGCATTTCACGGATGGCTAGCGATGTGGAGCATTTTTTCATATATTTATTCTCTTCTTTAATTTCATCCTCCGAGAAGTGGGTGTTCATCTTGGATGCCTATTTATGGACTGGATCTTTAAATTTTGGGACCCTAATGTTTTTTAATTCTTTATAAATTCTAGAAAGCAGAATTTGTCTGAGCTCTTATTAGTCAGGATTTTTTTTTCCAAGTTTGTAGGTTGTAACTTCTTCAAATAACTCACTATTATTGTGGACTGCTGGACTGAGCCTGATTGTGTTGCCGATTCAGGTACATATAATGGTTTAATGACCAGGGAGAGCCCATCTTTTACAGGTCTAGACAAAGAAAAGGGGGATACAAAGGAATAACCATGATGTGTATGTATAAACAGTACAGTTAGGATAAATATGTAGTACTTCTGCATAATTCTATGAGAAGCAAGATTTGCACTAATGGTGGTTGAACAAGATATTATGTTGGCTTCTAGTACTATGGACAACCACTAGAAAGATAACAAGGTAAAAAGTATTAATTATTGAAACTGATATAGGAGCTTTTTTTTTTTTTTTGGTGGAACCAGGGATTGAACTCAGGCCCTTCCACTTGCCAGGGAAGCACTTATTCCACTGAGCCATCTCCCCAGCCCCAAAACTGATATAATTAAGCTTTTAAAAAAATAAGTATACAGTTACACTCTCTTAATTCACTGGTTAGAGATATCTGCTATGATAGTGTCTATAAGTATAACATCATGTATGCACCTTGTACGATACCAAACCATTATGAGAATAGTTTACAATGCATTAATTATCAAATCTGTCCTGTTAATTTGACTTGAAACTGTTTCATTGCTATATGTTCTTCAATAAATAAATAAGTAAATAAATAAAAACAAAATTTTAGGTTGTCTTTTCCTGTTGTTGGTAATTATTTTTGCATGTGCAAAACCTTCTCAATAAGGGGGTACTCCAGTTTTTAATTCAGACAGTATAAAGATTTTACCCCATTATCAAAAGGTAGCTAATAAGAAGAGTCAAGCCAAACATACCATGAACAATTTTTGTTCATTTTTTGTAAACAAATGAATAGCATCAGGAGTATATATAAATAAAGATAAGAGAATGAATCCCTGCATCCACTGGGCCAACACTTTAAGCCCATATAAAAGTGAATACACGACAGCAAAATCAACACTAGTCCTAGCAGTTTGCCTGATTGCCACAGACTGTGCCAACTAATATAGCGTTTCAACTGGATTTCCTGAAGCTGCACTTCGATCCACCATTATAGAACTTCAAGGAAACTCACTTTCCCAACCTAGTTGCTAGTGCCTCTCATATCTCCCAGATACAGTGAACAATACTTGATTGACATAATGCCTGTAAAAAGAACATAGGATCATTCCTGGCACAAAGTAAGAACTCACTAAGAGGTGTCACTACTGGCCATGATAAAGAGATTAAACATGGGAAAAATGAAGAGTATTTCCAGGCTTCCTATCTAAATAATGAAGTACCTAGAAAACATTGAAAACTTTTTTAAAGACATGAAAAACAATTTTCTGTTTCTCTCAAAACTGTTATCTATCTCTTTTTCCCCAACTCCATTACGTGCCTTTAACATCACCAGGAGTCTGATGGATACCTCCCCTTTCCCCTATAGAACCATCTTCTACTAGCTCCATGGCCCAAGAACAGGGTGGATTACCTCAATGGACAGGATGCATTTGTGAGTTTCCTTCCCTCTGGATTGGTGTTGGGATCAGTTAGGAACAATGAATATGCTTAGCTTGACTCTTCTTATTAGCTACCTTTAGATAATGGGATAAAATATTTATACTTTCTGAATTAAAAAATTTAGGGTGCATACTTCAGCTCTGTGGCACTACCAAAAGCATGCTACATTTCCAAGGCAAAGACTCCAACTTCTGCTTGTGTTCCCTGATGTTTCTAGCCTGAGCCTTACACTGTCTTTGTGATTCGCACACACCTCAATAAGTATTCCCCCTAATAGCCCCTCTAAAGTCCCTCAGTGAAGTGTTCGGTTGCTGGTTCTGCCAAGATCTTCAGTGACACTCGCAGAATAAATTATCCTGAAACTAAGGCTTATAGAAGAGTTAAGAGTGATAAAAAGATACTTAGAAACACTAGAAATTATTTTTGGGGGGACTTTAGTTAACCAAGAAAAGCTAAAAGAGGGTAGGGAATTATTAATTACATGAGCTTTATAAAGTAACTGTTTTAGGGCTGGAAAAATAGTTCAGTAGAGTAAACACCTTCTTAGGCAAGCACAGGTCCATAATTTGGTCTCCTGCACCACATGCTGCATCAGCCCCACACCCAGGCACAGAGCTACCGACCAAGTCCGGGTATGCTGGTGCACATCTATAATACCAGCGCTGGGGAAGCTGAAAGCAGGAGGATCACTATGAGTCCAAGCTGCATAGTGAGGCTCTGTGCCAAACACATTTTTTTTTAAAAATAACTATTCTATAAAGTAGCAGGCATTGTTGAAGGAAACCTCTAGCTGGAAGGGTCTGGAGGCATCCATACGAAGTTATGGATGAATTGTGCAGGTACAGAAAAGATGGATTATAGATGGGGCCAGAAATTTTGCAATTCCAGCCACTGAATTCAAGACAGCAATAAGAAAATAAATCTTCAAGAGCAGGTGAAGAAAATACACTAAGATTGTATAAGACAATTTGCATCTCAGTGGAAATGAGCTTAGATAAGTAGACAATATGGGGTGGACAGAGACAGAGACAGAGAAACAGTGACAGACATAAACAGAGTCAGAGACAGAGACTGAGAGCCAGAGGGAGACAGACAGAGCCAAAGAGAGCCAGAAGGTGCCAGACAGAGGAAGAGAGAGGCAGAGAAAGAACATGAGTGAAAGAGGCAGAGAATATAATGGCAAAGCCCAAGTAAGGTGGCTGGAGGTCTACAAGAACGAGAGGAGCTGGCAGAATCTTGGTGTGACTGCCCAGTCCCAGTGCTATGAGGACATTAAACTCCCTTCTGTGTCAAAATGACATTATGAAGTAGAAAGAGAAGAAAAGTCCTAAGAGTGGAAAAATATTTCAGACTAAGAAATTACAAAAATATTTAATATTCAGAAAGTTCCTACATGTTTACAAGGCAAGCTCTGATGATGTTTCCTTTTCAAGGAGCTTGGGTACCTGAGAGAAAAGTGAGATGTAGTACAACATACCCACCTCATTCACATCTAACTAAAGTGACCTTCCTCCTTCCCAGTTTTTAGTCATTCAAACTGATATCTGCTATCCACATAGCACTACAATTTGGAGCAGAATATTAGGCTCCTGTGGGAAAATAGGTCACCATGTCTAGCAACATAGGTCTGCACGTCACTGGCATAGGTCCCATCAGATGCATGGAAATAGATGAAGTAGCAATCTCGAAAGTAAGTCAGCTACAGAGAAAATTCACATCTTCAGGTTGTGATTGTGTCTCCAACTGCGTTTAAATACATGAATCTTTGACTTTCATTTCTTTACTTTTACTCAAAACAAATGGGATGATATCCAGTGTTTTAATTATACACTTATCCTGTCCATACTCTCTGCTAGTTATTTTTACTGAAAAACAAATGGGAAGAGGGACAGAAGAAATGGCTTGCCATAGAATGTTTTACACCAACATTTTAAATTAAACAAGTACTTGTTTATAACATTGAAACGTCTCACTGTCAGTAAAATGGCATTGAAGACTTAGAACAAGATAGTGATATGGTTTAGTGCCCAAAGGAAACCGTGCTTAAGTTATATAAATGACAAACATCTGTGGCAGAAAAATGTTTTTATCTATTGGCTCATGATACATAAAATTTTTCTTTGAGTTTAGGGAGTCAAAAGATATTTGTCCAGAGAAATATGTTTACAGGCTATTTAAACGGGCATGCTCTGTGTTTTCTTTTATAAGCACACTGTGCTCATAAAGCCAGTTATACCTTCAGGCAGTTACATGGAAGTGATTAGGGTGCCTGGTGCTGAAGAATTCTCCTATCTGGCTGATGTACCCACCATAAATTTTGCACCCGTGTTTAAATGTTTAGTCTCCACTGAGATATTTTATTATGAGTTATAAATATGCACGTTATTGTCTATCTGCTGAATGTGAATCAAGCCATCCTTCATATAGTTTGGTGTAGCATGGCCTTCAGGTCACAAAAGTGCAAGTTTACAGAATTAGAACAGAGCTGCATTAATTTTTAGGGGATTTACCCTTAACAAGTGTGATCAAAACCAAAGAGATACGTTTCACTTCAATAGTAGAAAAGATATTACAGTAAAAGATACATTAATCCCTTCAAAATTCTCTCCTTTACTTCAAACATACCAGTCCTTTTCTTCTTGCCACTTTCTGAGGCAGTTAGGGAAGTCCTTCTTGGTGGTCTTGGGTGTACTATTGTGCTTCGTGGTGCTGGCTTGAGGTCCTGAATCAACTCAAACCATTTACCTCTTATGGGTAATTGATCAAGGGGAGAACAAGAGGGCTCAGCTGCTTCCAAAAATGGCAACCATGATGGGATAAGTGGGTTTACAAGAAGGGGAAGCATTTCAAGTGGAATTAATGGCAAATTTTTAAATTTAAATAACAATATATATGTTGATCATCCATGTACTCATGTTGGGGAAATACATCTGAGCCACAAAGCCTGGAATTTAGCTGTCCAGATTATCAACTGGACATTAGTATGAAGATATTTTTCATACTCTGCCTTGAGAATAAGGGCCAAGGGCGTTGGCCTGTGCATTCTAATATTTTACACAGAACCTGATCCCTCCGCACCTGAAACATTGGATACGATCTGAAGTATGTCACCAGCAAGCACCCTTCAAAACCAATACAGGAATTTCTTGGAGGGCTGAATGCTCATACGTTAGAGGTGGTCATAATTCTGTGGCCCAACATAAAAGCCTCCATTAGATGCAGCCATTCAATGACTGCTCTATTGAGGGCTGGCAGGGTAACTTCTTTTTTTTGCAAGAACAAGGAAATTTGAGACACCTTTTTTCCTGGCCTAACCTGCTTCTTTCAATACCTTCAAATCTAATTTATGAGAACATTTGACAATAAAATTACTATATGTAAATCTCCATCTCCAAGAATGTTTCCAGAGGCACTAACCTAATACAGTAGAATTCAGGAGTTACCCCGAGAAAACATATTCTAAAATAGGACTTGGGAGCTGAGTCCTCTGTGGGTAGTTAGCAGTGAGAACATTCTCACCTGTGATGGGTGCAGTGTTACTAGACCCTGACATAAAATGGTGATTTTCGCAGCTACAAAAATTTTTACCTGAACTGCATGGAATGAGAAGAGAAATTCCTGGGTCCATCAGAATTTATTCATTTCTCTTTTTTCAAGACTAGTACTGTCTCATTTACTTGGGAAAATGCAGAGAATTTTTTTATTTTCAACACATGATGTGTTCCTCCAAGGATTTAACCAAAAATTCCAAGGTCCCTTTGATTATCTAAGAAGTTAAAGTCATTTGGCATATCATGCCAGAGTGGAAATGTGAAAATAGATTCACAAGAAGTAATGCACAAAGAGTGCAACAGGGGAATGGAGCAATCCAGTAATCATTTTCTCCATCTTTCTTTTTGTATTAGAATAGACATACTCATTAGTTTACAAACACTTCTGTCCACCTCAGGTTGATAGCCTGGCTTTTGGAGGAAGGAGCTATTCATGGGAATGACCAAGTGGATCCCTTGTGCAGACTTGACCATTAAGTTGCTGCACTGCCTGCAGAGAGTATAGCAGCCAGCAGTCATAGCCCTCTAGGGTGAGTTATAGATTACCTACCATATGTCCCACCTACATTAGCAAAGGTGCTTAACAAGAATGAAAAGAATCTAGAATGGGTGGAAGCAAGAAAGTATCAGTTATAGCCATCAGATCAACTGCAGTATTGCGGCTGGCTTTCATTATATATTTAAAAGACAAAATTTTGTATATAGGGTGTTAAAGAAAATAATATCATGAAATTATTTTTTTAATTTGATGTGGCTACTTGAACCTTTAAAATAACGTGTGTGACTCACATTTGTGGCTTGCATTAGATTTCTACTGGAAAATTTTGCTCCACAGTACTGCAAGCAAAACATAATGTCACTTCTTGTTGGTTAAATCCTCTAATCAACAAGAGGCTGCCAGCTGCTAAATACATACGATATATCTGAGAGTAAAAACTACTTGGAGTCTCAGAGTCTCTAGGGAAATAAAGTACACGATGTGAGCTAATGAGAAACTAAGAAAAGAAACTATTCTTCCAGCTCATTCCTTCCTCTGTCTTTAGAGCCCAACACCATCATAGCCATGAAATAGGACAGGAGGCTGAATACATATGATTATTTCATGATTTTTAACTATCATTTGAATCTTTCATAAGTACAGAATCTGAA
Source organism: Ctenomys sociabilis (assembly GCA_004027165.1). Taxonomy (NCBI): domain Eukaryota; kingdom Metazoa; phylum Chordata; class Mammalia; order Rodentia; family Ctenomyidae; genus Ctenomys; species Ctenomys sociabilis. The sequence goes on from PVKA01034454.1 coordinate 21,723, forward strand.
CTCAAAGCTGACATGTATAGTAGTCCATTAAACCAAAACCTCTGCAGCAATGGGCCTCATGAAGATTGCAGAGGGCCCTACAGAACTGCATGCAGACTGGGAAGAAAAACAGCTCACACACAAGAGCACTAAATAACATAAAATCATTGCATCTTAGAAACAAAGTCTGAAATAATTCAGCAACCATAATATTCAGCCATCCACCATAAAATGATCTGCTACAGTCTCCACTGCTGGACATGGATAGCTGAATATCAACATATAAACAAACAATGCAAAGTGCCTTTTTGGCTAACTACCACCCTGCCACTTGTGAACTGAAGCCAATTTATAGTGACATCACTCTAGCTTCACGTCCTTTGCTGACCTTCCCACTCATGTTGCCAAAATATATTAAATTTCTTCTCTACAATTTGTCTTTTTCCCTTTGTCTTTCTTTCCTTAAATAATGTTTTGACATCACTTGACCTCGGCCTACAATACTGGCTGATAATATCACTGAACGATTGCCTTACATAAATGGCTTTGCATAACCATTGTTGGGCCACAGAAAAAAAACTGTACAAGATTGGATTTGTGGAACATGTAACTGGAAAAAAGATTATTTTAGTTTTACAATAAAACTGTTTCCATTTGCCAGGTAAGATGGAATGTTCTGTAAAGTTACTGAAATCTAGATCAGTGATATTATAATTATGGAAATTCATACGATAGTAAACCCATCTGCATATACTGCTTATTTGAATATTCTTTGAATAAAAGTCACTCTCTCCACCAAACTAGGAAGTGATAACCAATTAACTGAGGTCTTTACACAGAATTAAAATTTTGAATACCTTTTAATACCCACAATACTAAAAAAGATAACTATTTATTTGAAATGTTAAGCAAAGACATTTTTCTAAAAGAAAAAATGTGGCCAAATAGTATATATATATTTATTGATAAAATAATTATGTAATAACATGTGAGATAGTCCATACTAAATTGTGAACTCTAATCTATGAATTCACATACACTCACTAATTAAAGTTCAACACAATTATGCATGAACCTTTTTCTGGTTTAAAGGAAAAAATTCTCCACCCAGGCCGCTGGACCCTGAAGCGACCGAGCGCAGACCTGGCATGTGAGTGAGACTACCTGACGCCACTGGATCCTGAAGCAACCCAGAGTGCAGGCCCAGGAGGGAATTCTTCAGGAGAATTCCCTGCAAAGACGCTAGAGGCAAGACCCACTCAGCTGATTCAGGAGCAGAACATTTTGACAGTGTGACACAGGGTTAACCTGCAAGGCTGCAGCAGGAAGAAGTGAAGCACAGCAGCCAGACCCACCTGGAGGAGTCTGAACTTCATAGATGTGGACTTGGTGCTAAGGTAATAACTCTATCTAAGCTCTACACCAAAGTTGAAAAGTCAGTGGTACACAAAATGCCAAAGAGAAGGAACAAAAAGCAGTCAGTCTCAGGCCCCAAGTCCACCCAGTACAAATGCAGAAGACACTAGCATAGAGGAAATTGGAAATCACACACCTGAAATCTCTGAAATAATAGCATTGGAAGTAAAGAAGCAACTGCAGAAAGGTATAGAAGAAATCAGATCAGAAATAATTTCTAAAATAAAAAAAGTAGCAATGACTATAATCAAAGAAGTACTAAGTGCTTCTAAAGAATACACTGATAAAAAAATAGAGCATAATATA
>PVKA01034455.1:8479-23539 GCA_004027165.1 Ctenomys sociabilis
AAAAAAAAAAAAAAAAAAAAAAATAGAGAGAGGAGGCAGAGATTAGAAGCAAGTCTGGAGGACAAAGGATGATCATGCCAGCTTTGGGAAAGTGGTGCCGACAATAGGAGGGAAAGAGAAGGAAGAAATAAGAGGAAAAACAGAACAGAGCAACATCCACAGAAAAGCTAGAATCCACACTCACACTCATAAAAACAAGACCAAATATTAAAGAGAAAAAGACAAACAAACAAAAAGCAAGAGAGAGGTAAAAAAAAAAACAACAAACACTCCAAGGTTTGGCTTGCCGTTGCTGGTAGGCGGTGTCCAGCACTGTGGTGACTTACCCCAGAAAGCCAGCAGCAGCTTGATGGTGAGGTAGCGGGAGCATCTGAGTAGCCCGCGCTGTGATTTCCCCTGAAGTTTGGCTGGGTTTCTGGCTCTGAGGCTGATATGATACCCATTCAGCACGCAGCAGTTACCACATCTTCAGTAGGCTTGAACTCTTCTTGTTCTAAGTTCTGGGCTCAGATGGCCTCCGCCAAAATAGCTCCCTCCCCATTGCCCTCTCCTGCAGAACAGCCAAATCCGGCCCGTGCACCAGCCAGTGCAGCTTGCATCTTTCACTCCTCCATTGCCCTGCTGCGTCTCTCCGTGGAGCCCTCTATGTTTGGTAATTTTCACTGTGTGTCCACAGATTTGAAGCACTGCTTCTGTATGTTCAGACTCCCAAAGAAGGTGCTGCCCACCACCGCCCTGTTTGTTGAAGTTCCTCTCTTCACTGTTCCACTGGGCTTCAGTTCTCCCTTTGGAACCTTCCTGGGTGCAGAGAGCCCACCTCCCTCCTTCCTCTCTTCCACACATTGCTGTATTCCAGTGTTTGGATAGCACATCTCCAGAGAGGCTCTTTCTCTACTTCCTACCACTCTGCTGTCTTCCTGTCTTCCGCAAAGTTCCTCCATGCTTATATTCTCAAACGTTTAAGAAGGACAAGAACTAAGCCCTTCTATTATTTCAAATTGTCAACTATTCATCAGGAAACTAAAAAAGCGAGAGAGAGAGAGAGAGAGAGAGAGAGAGAGAGAGAGAGAGAGAGAGATCCTCTGCCTTCTTCAATCATTTACCAGAAGGAATTGAAAAAGGAAAAAAAAAAAAAAACCTCATCCTTGTTTTTTGATTCTGTGTAAAGACAGATTATTCTTAAAGACAATTATATTACCCAGATGGCTTCAGATAATAAGAAAAAGTTACAAAATTGGCTTTTGCTCCAGATAGCTCATTCGATACTTTGGTGAGAATTACCTCCTCAGTATTTTATAATTGAGACCGGGAGAAAGCCAATGGAAGAAAATAGAGACCAAGAGAAAGTGGCTCTCTTGGTTGTGGTCTTAAAAGGAATAGTCCATAAATCTGATTGTTGAGGCTCCAAGATAAGCTCACTGACTAAGCTCACCTGCTATCACTGTAGCAGGCCACCTTAGGAGAGACCATGGTAGAAATCTATCACAATAAGAAGACCCTTAAGCTGTGCCTTGATTGTAAACTCACTGAAACAGAAATTAGGAAAACAACAATTTTATAATAGCATCCAAAAAAATGAAATACTAATCAGTATAACAAAGGAAATAAAAGACCCCTACATTGAAAACTACAGTACTCTGAAAAAGGAGATTCAAAAGGATATCACAGGGCAAAGATACCCCTTGCTCTTGGGTAGGAAGAGGCAATCTAGTGAAAATGGCCATACTTCCAAAAGTGTTAGACACATGAGGACCAGCTAGACAGCTCAGTGGATTAAAGCATCTGCAAGCAGGCACAGAGGCTGGGGCTTTGATCTTCTGGCCTGCCATGCTGGCCGGGCCCCCAGGGTGTTCTAAGATGGCAATTGAGACTGGGTGTGGTGGTGCATGCCTGTAATCCCAGCTCTTGGGACCCTGTAAGCAGGGGAATCACTGTGAGGCTGATCTAGTAGTGAGACCCTGAACAACCTGTAGACCCTTCCCTAAAATACAAACAAACAAAAAATCGAAAGTGTTAGGCACAGATTTAATGCAATCTCAATCAGAATACAAATATGATATCACAGAATTAGAGAAACCAATACAAAAATTCATTAGGAGCAAGAAGAGACCTAGTATTGCAAAAACAATTCTGAGTGAAAAATGCAAGGTAGGAAGCATCACAATCCCTGTCTTGAAATTATACTACAAAGCTAATGCGATTTTTAAAAAGCATGATATTGGCAAAAAATCAAAACAAAAAAAAAAAAAAAAAAAAAAAAAAAAAAAAAAAAAAAAAAAAAAAAAAAAAAAAAAAAAAAAAAAAGCCAAAGCAGACCTAAGGATCAATGAAGCACAAACAACTCCAAATATACCCTGTCACCTTATTTTTGTTTTTTTTGGCAGGACTGGGATTGAACTCAGGCCCTTGCACTTGCCAGGGAGACACTTAATCTACTGAGCCATCTCCCTGGGCCCCTGTCACCTTAGTTTTGAAAAGGAGCCAAACACTTTCACTGGAAGAAAGATGGCTTCTTTAATAAGAGGAGCTGGAAAAACTGGTTTTCCACAGGGTAAGATTAAAACTAAATCCATACTTTTCACCAAGTTCTAAATTAAAATCTAAATGGAGCAAATATATAAATATTAAAACAGAAACATTAAATCTGCTGGAAGATAGAATAGGCAGAATTCTTGAAGATGGTATAGGCTAAAACTTTATGGGCAAAACTCAGACCACACAGGAAATATCACAAAGAATCAATAGCTGAGATGTCATCTTCTTAGAAAGCTTTTCCACATCACGAGAAACTACCACGAGTGAAGAGACAACCTACAGAGTGGGAAACATTTTTGCCAGCTGTCCCTCAGGCGAAGGACTACTATCTAGAGTATATAAAGAACTCAAACAAAATCAGACCCCTCATGTTTAAAGATCTAATCCTAAAATGGACACCTGATTTGGATATGTGCTTCTTAGACAAAGAAGTACAAGGGGCAAATAAGTATATGAAAATACGTTCAGTATCATTGGTTGTTTGAGAAATGCAAATTGAAACCACCATCAGATTCCAGTTCATTCCAGAAAAAAAGAGCTATTAACAGGAAATCAACCAGTAACAAATGTTGGCAGGGCTGTGGGGGAAAAAGGACCCTTCTCCACTGTATATGGGAGTGTAGATTGGTGCAGCCTCTGTGGAATTCATTGTGGAGATTCCTGAAAAAACTAAAAACAGAGGTTCCATTCAACTAAGCTATTCCTTCTTTGTATCTTCCCAAAAGAATTAAAAGTGATACATGCACTCGTGTTTATAGCGGTACAGTTTATAATACCTAAATCTTGGAAATAGCCCAAATGCCCATCAACCAATGAATGGATAAAGAAGATTTTTAAAAAGTACAATGAATACTACTTTTCCATAAAGAAAGATAAGCTTGAAACAGACTTCAATAGATGCACCTTGAGACCATACCCTTACAGGAAATAAATTGGGCACCCATGTGCAAATAATGCCTTGTTTCTCTGATGTGAGAAACTAAAAGTGTCAATAAGGGTCAAAGTGCATCATTTATATTGGGAAATGGGAAGAAAACATTCAAATGAAAAGTGTAATAAGGGGCTGGGGAGATGGCTCAGTAGAATAAGCACTTGCCTGGCAAGCACAATGGCCTGAGTTCAATCCCTGGTTCAACAAAAAAAAAAAAAAAAGAAAAGAAAAAGAAAAGGGTAATAAAGAGTTTAGGAAAGAAGAGACAAGAAAAAAGAGACCTATCATTGGGGAACAGGAAAAAGAAGAAGCAAGATATATCTTGTATAAGTACAAATTCCCTGTGATGAATGTTGTCATTATGTATATCTAAAGTGCACAGTAAAAGCCAGTGGTGGCACACACCTGTAAACCCAGCACTCAGGAGGCTGAGTCAGGAGAATCACTGTGAGTTCAAGGCTAGCCTGGGTTACATAAGCACATTTAAGGCCAATCTGAACCACACAGTGAGACTGTTACAAAAAATAAAGCACAGGGGCGGGGGAGATGGCTCAGTGGAATAAGCACTTCCCTGGCAAATGCCAGGGCCTAAATTCAATCCCTGGTTCCACCAAAAAAAAGAAAGAAAGTACAGTTCACCGCCATTGCTGCCACTGCAAACCAGGTGAACTACAGAAATATAGATTTGATAACATTATTATTATTATTATTATTTTGGTGGAACTGGGGATTGAACTCAGGCCCTTGTGCTTGCCAGGGAAGCACTTATTCCACTGAGCCATCTCTCCAGCCCCAGAAACACAGATTTGAGATAAAAGCCTAATGTCCTGAGAGAATAGGGAACAATAGAGCCTGAGAAGAGCTGCTGTCTGTTTGAGGTTCCCAGAAAGCTGGGATTCCAGATAGCAGCTTCTCCTGCAGGTGCCCTGTTTTCTGAGCCCTTGCTTGGGATGTTACCAGCTAGCATTTGTGTGAACCTAGTGTTATGCAGAGGGTGGAAGTCAGTAGAGATAGCAATTTGTATTCACTGAAGTAATTATGCTCATTTCACATTTCTTAGCCCATCTTTACCCCTCAATAAGTGTGAGGCTCTGGGCTCACTTGGAGAGAGATTCATCTCAGTGAGACCTCTGAAGCTACATTCATCAGGTCTTCTAGTCATTTCTTATGTTACCGACCCGTAACATACAACAAGAGGTGTGCAGCGCGGGGCACGGAAGACGACCAGGGGTGAGTTAAGAGAGGCCCGACAGCGTGGGAAACGTTCGCTGGAGTAGGCGAGACCACCGGGAAAGCTCAGAGTAATGGAAAACCCCGCTTCAGTGGAAAATGAGTATGCCCGTAAAGGCATTGCTACTGCTTTCAGCTTAAGGGAAAGGCTGCTTTAAACTTCAAAGTTTGGAAACAAGTTATGAGAACGCTGCATCGGTGCTCATCAAAATGGGGAACCGATTCCTCTTCATGTGTGGTTTCTTTGTAGTTTAATTTCCTTAGCTCTGGAGCCGCTGCAGTGGGACTCAGAAGAGTCTAAGAAACATTCGAAAAGGTCAGCTTCAGACGCTGATACTGCTAAACCTCAAGAGCAGCTCCCGCACAAATATGGATCTGCACATGAGAACTTTTTAAGACCTCTGCCTTCCTCACTCTCAAATGCAGAGGCTAGCATAGCAAAAAGGACAAAAACGGAGCAGGGGTCTCTGTGGTGCGTAATTATGCTAAGGTTGCACCCCCTACATGGAGGCGCTTCCCAGAATACCAGGAGTGTTGGTCCTTGAAATTTCTCGATGCTCTATAATGCGAATGACTCTGACAAACTGGGTTGTAAAAAGACATTTATGGCATTGCAAACCATCTCCTCAGAATCTGAGGATTCGGCGTATGTAGAACAAAAGGAAACTAAGAATAAGGTAAGTGAGTTGCGAGCCCAGGTAAGGCAATTATTATAATTGCTTTCTAAATTGATTGAAAAAATGGAGGTCTCTATCCCTGTACTTCCTCCATCTCAGTTCACAAAAAAATCAACCTCTGCTGCCATCTTTTAACCCTTCTGCTCTTCCATATGAGGAGAAAAAGGAAGCCCCCATCAAAGTTCATAGAAGTGTGATATCTCAGGCTCTTATGCAAGGGAGACCACAGGGAGATCCCGAAGCTTATTCCGCCCCTCTGGGTACTTTTCCTGCGGTGGTTCAGCAGCACCCACCAAATGCTCAATTTCCCCTTGGGTTTCTACAATGGGAACACCAACCTCTGGCGTTCAAGGTTATTAAAGATTTAAAGCAAGCTGTCATGGCCTATGTTATGCAATCATCCTATGTGATTGGATTAATACAAGGATTAGCAAATGAACATAGATTAATTCCTCATGATTGGGAAGTTTTGTGCCGTACAATTCTAGAGCCAAGCCAATATTTGCTGTTTAGAACTTGTTGGAAAAATCAAGCAGATGTTCAAGAGAGAGCTAACAGGGGACAAAATCCCCCAGTTCATGTTTCATCAGATCAACTCACTGGGTCAGAGGCCTGGCTTGGTATCCAAGCCCAGTTGCAATATGATGCGGCTATTATGCAAACTTGCATTTGTTGTTTGAGGGCGTGGGAAAAGGTAGAAAGGTTGGGAGATGCTCAGAAATCATTTGCTAAGGTTCTCCAGTCTAATAATGAGCCATGTGTGGATTTTGTCTCCTGATTAAGGGAGGCTATACACAAATCAGTGAGAGCACCAGATTTGAGGGAGTTATTGTTACAGACTTTGTCTTTTGAGAACAAAAATACCGAATGTCAGTAAGCTCTTCATCCCTTAAAGGCACAGGGTGCATCAGTGGAAAAATATATTAAGGTCTGCTCTGACATTAGCTCAGAGCCTTACAAAAAACTAATTTATTGGCAGCTGCCTTACAGTCTTTTTTTAAACAAAAATCATACTGTAATGGGTCAACTCAGGTTTTAGACTATAAATGTCTTTGGCCAGGCGGGCGGGGTTGTGCATGCCTGTAATCCCAGCACTCAGGAGGCTGAGGCAGGAGGATTGTTGTGAGTTCGAGACCAGCCTGAGATACAAAGTGAGCTTAAGGCCAGCCTGAACTGCATAGTGAGACCCTGTCTCAAAAAGACAAAAATAAATGAGTAGATAAAAAATAAGGCTTTGATATTTTACAAACAAATGTAAAATTTTAAAATAATGTGTAAAAGCCATGGGGTTTAAACGGTCACTTGATTTTGGTATACCATTTAAACAATAAAAGGCATAGTGCTGGCCTCCAAAGGCCACTGCATGATCAAAATTCTGTTAAAGCACAGGGAGTCAATCATGCCAATTTCACTTGTCAGTATCTACTATTACAGTTTTATACTTCTACAGCAATAGAACGACAAACCTGGTAAGAAGAAAAAGGCTAAGAAGGGTCCTTTGGAGAGATCTCCATACCGGATAATGGAAGGGGCTCAGTTCACAACTAACCTGGGGCAAAGGGTATGTTTGTGTTTTTCCAGAGAATGCTAACTGACCTATTTGGGTATCAGAGTGTACTGTCAGGCTGTACCATGGAGCCAGATCTAAAGAGGTTAACAGCGACCAGGCTAGGTCCAGCCTGGGGCCTATTCAAGGAACTGACCAAATGGAAATATGAGGTCTAAATAGGTGATAAAATATGTAAAAATAATTAAGTTAAATTTTTTCAGTATTGACAAAAAATACACATCAATTATAAAGATTTCCTTCCCAATTTTTCTAATAAGAGATCTCTAATAATTGATGAATAATAAAATCTGACTAGTCTACTTATAAGATTTCTAAAGCTTGCAATACAATTGCTATAATTTAATTTGGCCAAATATTTGAGTGTACTCTTGATTTTTTAAGGGGTTAAGTTGTTTGTGTGTCTTTCAATGAACAACTGTTCCTCTTTTTTTTTTTTTGATGATGATTTGTTCTAAATATAATTTGAGATAGAGTTAAAAGCATGCTTTTTCCTGAATTACCAGATAGTCAAAGTGTTATAAAAATGGTTTATATGCAATACCTCATAAGATTTAAGCTAATTAAACAAAAATTGCTTAGAGTGGAAAAAATTATTGAGAGAGGGATCCAATTGATGAATCAGAGGTATGGCCAACCTCTTTATTCATTAATGAGGAGCTCCCGATAATCTCAATAGTCTCTTAAGAAACACTTTCAATAAGAAGAGATGATTGGTTAAAAGTGTTATATCAAGGCAAAACAAAAAAATATTTAAAGTATATCAAAATGTCATCAATTGTCTTACTACAATGTTCTGTATGGTTTTGATTTCTAAATGTCTAAAAATTTGTAACTTGTCTGTTAACATTCCATAGGGACTTATATTAAGGGGTAATTAAAAATGAGCTATTAAAAGCTTAAAAATGCTTATGAAACAAAAAAGGGGGAATAGATATGAATACACCTAAAAAGCTTTATTTATATTAAATTTTCAAAAAAATAACAGCCAGACCTGCTGCAGATTGTCATTGGAAAAAAGAAATATTGGAGAAGCGATTTGGGTGTCAACTTGACAATGTAAAGGTAAAAATAAAAAGTCCCAAGACAACACCCAGCCCCACGCTAGACTAGCTCCATCTTAGCCCTTTGTTTCACCTGTTGTTAAGTGTTACAAAGTTCCCAAGCAACTGTAGCTGTATACACACAACGTCCCCTAGATGGCCCTCAACCAATCCCGGTAAAGATCATCTACAGAATAACGGTTGCTATTGGCATCTGTAACCTGCTTGCTCAACTTTCCCTCTTACCCCCTAACAACCACAAGATCGAAAAACTCCTTCGCACTGAGCCAAGCATTACAGAAATACGTTATTCTGTCAGAAGAATCCCCCCGCGCTGAGCCAATCAATGTAAAGGTCAACCCCTATTAACCAATGCAATTAGCTTCTATAGTTCGCTTGCCTCCCCCTAATTTTGTGGGTTTTGCCTTTATAAACCTGCCTGTGACGACAGCTCGGGACTCCGCAACCGCCTTAGGTGCGGGGTCCCACACGTGGTTCAATAAACTTTTGAGCTCTCACCCTCGTCTCTTGGTGTCTCCCTGCCCGCGGAGATCTGGGTCAGCACAGACCCAACAACAAAACCTAGAAAATGAGCAAGAACAAATATTTTGAGAGAAAAATAGTATCAACTTGTTTCTTGGTATGGTGGCTTTGTTGTCGCTACTGGTAAATGTTCAACGTAATTTTAATTATTGGGCTTACATTCTAAATCCACCACTCAATAGAGGTCACTGGCAGGATGCTATATACCCATATATGTTAATGAAAGCTCCTGGCTACCTGGCCCTTAGGATGCCTGGGAACCAGCAGTGCCTAGCAGAACAAGCAACCGAAATCCCATTTTATGAAATTGGAATAGAAGCCTGGCCTATTTGTATTGGGAATGGAGCTCATTGCTTAAAAGCAAGCACACGAGTATGGTTATCTACAGTAAATAATAATACTAGGGGTAGAGGGGAAAAAAAGGGACTTTTTCTTCTCCAAGGAAAAAAATATTAAAGGGTGTAGCTGCTGATGGAACGTTTCCACTGTCAGATCTGCCACCCTGCCAGAATACCACTGTTGCTTATCTCAGTGATTGGATACATTGGGAAGTCTGTAGAAGAGAAGTAGCCTGGTTGATTAATACTTCCTATGGAAGGGTCATAGATTAGAGCCCTTATGACTGCCCAGACAGCAGGAAGGAAGGAGTTAAGATGGACACAGAATAACAGTGATGAGATTTATACTAGCACTAAAAAATGCCAATGATACAATAATGTGGCATGGAGAAGGAATGTCCCCTGATGTCCCTCACATTTCTGGGGGACCAATTCAATATCATCTTTGGAAACGGGTTACCTCATTAAATCATATGTCAGCATGGAAAGGTTTTATATGGAGGAAGCAATCCTCATATAAATTACATCTAAATTTGAAAAGGAACACAATGCATTTTTCTCAGGCATGTATTCATTTTCCTTACCTGTTGCTTGTAGGACCTAGTTATTGGAACCCTTCTAACTATACCATCACATGTCAAAATTGTTCTTTATGTACATGTCTAAATTCTTCTATTATCCTTAATTTTTCCAGGGATAGTATTTATATTCTCAGGGCAAGGACCGGAATTTGGCTTCCTGTACAACTGTATCACCCATGGCAAGACTCCCCTTCCATGATGCTGTTCCAACAATTGTTGGAGGTGTTAAAGAAGAGAACTAAGAGAATGATTGAACTTGTGATAGCCATAATTTTAGGAATAATAGCCGTCACAGCCACAGCTGCTACAGCAAGAGTAGCATTGAGCCGAGGTGTACAAACTGTTCACTTTGTGCAGCAGTGACACAAGGACTCAGAGCAGTTATGGACTTCTCAAGGACACATAGATTCAGAGCTAAATGCTAAGATAAGTGATTTAGAGCAAGCTGTTCTTATGCTAGGAGATCAAATTGTTAATCTACAACATCAGCTTCATTTAAAATTATGATTGGAATACCTCTTCATTCTGTGTAATTCCAATTCCATGGAATCAAACTCATTTCCCATGGGAAAATGTGAAAAGACATTTACTGCATCATGGTAATATTACTTCTGAGATCCTGTCTCTTCAGCAACATATTGAGAATACTTTTGTAAAACAATTGTCAGAATTGTCTGGCACTGATCTGTTACAAAGCATCTCAAATGGCATTGAAAACCTTGATCCTTTTCATGTTACTCCGTGGTTTAGTGGAAGCTTAGTAGTGATTTGTCTATGTTGCCTCTGTACTGTGTGTATATTCTGCTTACACTTGTCCTCATAGCCTGGCAACGAGGACAAGTCCGGCAACAAGCCTTGGACCAAAAATCTGTAGTCCTCACCCTGGTGCTGTAAAAACTTCAGCATAAAAACAAAAGTGGGTTTCTCAATATCTATGTAAATATATGTAAGTGTTAATTCCTATTTTTGTAAAAAAATTTTTCCTCATATTCTGTAAGGACTTACAGTTTATATCTCAGTACTTGATGGAAAATACCTGTTCATGTTATGCCTATGATGTCTGATATTTAGACAAATAGTGTGGGTAAACCGAACTGCATATGTTGCAGGGTAATAATATGCTTCTCTTCTGGAGGGTTAACAACCTAAGTTTGCAGATCAAAAATTGGAGAAAAAGAAAGGCTGCAAGGTCAGCCAACATTTTGGCCCTAGTCTTTCAAGGTCAGTGAAGATTCAGGACATAGGAGAACCTGTACTGTAACATCCTGTAACTCAGTTGTGCCCCAAATTTTCTGATCAAGGAGATTATGCAGGCACAGAGGAATGTGATCGATGATGTATAGTGTGCCTAAGGAGAGTCACTTGGAGAGAAAACTTTCTCTCAGTTTTCCACAGAGAGCAAATTTGTCAAGCAATGGCCATGACTCACTCACATGGCTGACACTGACAAAAGATCTACAAAGTGCTGTACAGGGTTACAGGATAAACCCTGAGGGTACCTGACTGACCTTATCAGATACAAAAGTTACATTTCTTGTTATACAGGTCTTACTTTATCTTGGTCTTAATCATCCAGCAGAAAACTATAAAAAGGTATGGAAAGTAAAGCCACATTAATATACTGAGCTGTGAATGGTTCAAATGAACAACTTCTGTGGCTAACCCACTACTATTGTGGACTGCTGATCTGTGTTGGATTGTTTTATTTAAAAAAAAAAAGCGGAGAATTATAGAAATATAGATTTGCTATAAAGCCTAACGTCCCGAGAGAATAGGGAACAATAGACAGAGCCCAAGGAGAGCTGCTGTCTGTTGGAAGTTCCCAGAAAGCTGGGATTCCAGGTAGCAGCTTCTCCTGCAGGCGCCCTGTTCTTTGATCCCTTGCTGGGGATGTTATCAGCTAGCATTTGTGTGAACCTAGTGTTAGGCAGATGGTGGAAGTCAGTAGAGACAGCAGTTTGTATTCACTGAAGTAATTATGCACACTCCTAGCCTGCCTTTACCCCTCAATAAATGTGAGATGCTTCTGAGGCTCTGGGCTCACTTGGAAAGAGACTGATCTCAGTGAAACCTCTGAAGCTACATTCATCAGGTCTTCTAGTCGTTTCTTTTGGCACTGACCTGTAACATACAACAGTGAACCTTGCTGGGAGGCTCAGAAAATGGCTCTTTGCTGTGGCCACAACTGAGACAAACTGCTCAGGAAGGTCCAGAGACCAGGGAGATCGCCAGTGACACATTTCATTCCCAAATAGTACCCACAGGATGGACAGGCAGGACCGGTGGAATCAAAAGTGTGAAGCAACAGTAACAATATGAGCCAACAGGTGGTAAGTTAGGTGAGCCAGAATTGTCCTTGGGGATAAAGACACACAGAATGGAAGCAGGAGCCACTTCTGTTCTCTTTTCTCTTTATTTTATTCTGTTTTCCTTTTCTCTATTTTTTTTTTTTTTTTTTTTTTTTTTTTTTTTGGCAGAACCAGGGATTGAACTCAGGCCCTTGTGCTTGCCAGGTAAGCGCTTATTCTACTGAGCCATCTCCCTGGCTCCCTTTTCTATATTTTCTAATGGTTGAGAAAAACTCCAGCATATAAAGAACTAAAAAAAAAAAAAAAAAAAAAAAAAAAAAATCACACCCCTCATGTTTAAAGATTTAATCCTGAAATGGACACCTGAGATGAATACATGCTTTCCATCCACCAAACCCAGAAGCCAGGTCCAGATAATCCCCTGCTTATTCTCTCATCCTTTCTCTTCTACACTCTTCTCTAGTTTCCCAAAGTTTGCGTGATCATCCTTTGTCCTCCAGTCTTGGTTCTGTTTTCTTTTCAGTTATCTTTCTTTTATTAACTATCCTTCTTAAATCTCCCCACCATAGAGTAAAACCACTGTACCAAAGAAGGGGAAACAGTTTGCACACAAGCTCCCAACTTATAATTGGTTTTGTTATATAATAGTAGATTTTGATCATATGGTTTAAGGTACAAAGTTAATAGCTACCACAGTTTGTCAGTTTCCAAACTGTGTTTGATGCTATTGTTGTTTCAAATTATACTACTTTAGCTAGGATGTCCTATTTGTTGTTTTTTGTTCTATAACAATACTGGAGAGTTCTGGGATAACAACTCCCCTTTCCCCCCAGCACAGCACCAAATAACTGAGGATTGAGCTAAACAGATATCCGTATTTCCTACCTGGGAAGGTAGGATTATGTAACAGACACAGTCAAAAATCTCCTACACACAGAAGACAACCCTGAGGGACAGTTTTCCCATAGAGAACTTGATACTAGTGATACAGTTACCTACTACAAAAACAAGGATTAGCGCAGAAAACAATAAAAATTTTTGAAATAGAAAATGACAAGATTTCGATCTTTTCTTCATCTCAGACCTCCAGGCTACCTAGAACAAGTCCAGGAGAAAATGAAATAGAGGAAAATGGAAAACACACACTTAAAATTCCTGAAATGATAGCAACTGAAGAAACAAATCCATCAGGCTATAGAGGAAATCAGATCAGAAATAGTATCAATTTAAAAAAGGGATGTCAACAATTCCTAATGGAATTTCTCAGTCAATTTAGAGTAGAGATGAATTTAAAAAAATAGATGATATGAAAAGGATGGAGAATCAATATAGGAAAGAAACAATGTCTGAAATATATTCAAATTGCTATCCAGAAAATTAGAAATTCCATTGAAAGCTGGCTAAGCTACTTGAGCTAAAGTGAAGACAGACTTTCAGAACTTGCAGACAACATTACGGCTAGCAATCATGAAAGTAAAGATCTCTTAAACATAACAAGGGCTGGGCTGGGGAGATAGCTCAGTAGAATAAGCGCTTCCCTGGTAGGCGCAAGGGCCTGAGTCCTGAGTTCAATCCCTGGTTCTGCCCAAAACAAAACAAAACAAAAAAAAACAAGGGCTCAAGGAACAATAGTTTAACAGTTGCAAGATGATACAAAGAAAAACACTATAAGATAAATGAGTGTCAATAAAAAAACAGGAGTCAACACAAATGCCATAAAAAGACTATTTGCATAAGTAATATCAGGAATTTTCCTGAACTTGAGAACAAAATCTGACATACAGATAACTGAGGCATATGGAACTCTAATTACTCATGACCAACATAAATCTGCACCAGATATATAATAATCAAGATCCCAGAAATTCAGCACAAGAACAGAATTGTTTTTATTTTAAAGAGAAAAAAATTCAAAACAAAATAATAGGAGGGTAACGCTTATTAATATATTGTATATTGTTGTCTTTAGTTACTCACAGTATAAGATCTGTTTTACTGACTACAATTGCTAATTTGAACTTCTACTACAAAGCTACTATGATAAAATCTGCATGGTATTGGCAAAAAACAGACCTGAGGATCAATAAAACAGATTAGAACATACAATTCCAAACACACTGATCCACTTGATCTTTTTTTTTTTTTTTTTAATGAATTTAGGATAGGGTCTCCAGGGTGTACAAGGTCTCACTATATAGATCAGACTCAGTGATTCTCCTATTTTCAGCCTCCCAAGTGCTGGGATTACAGGCATGTGCCACCACGCCCAGTCTCAATCACCATCCTAGCACTCCCCATGGGATTGAACCCCAACCGCTGCACTCAGCTGAAGCAGGTGGTTTAGTCCACTGAGCTATCTGGATGGGCCTTCACTTTATCTTTCATAAAGCAGTGTGTTTACTAGAGGAAAGATAGCCTCTTTAATAAATAGTGCTGGAAAAACTGGCTTTCCACGTGTCAAATCAGACCCAGGAAAAATAAAAATAAAACTAGATCCATGTCTATCACCATGCACTAAACTAAAGTCAAAATGAATAAAAAATCTAAATATTATAAGAAAAACAATCTACTGGAAGAGATAGTAGATTGACATCTTGAAGACATAGGGGTAGGCAGAGAGTTCATGAACAAAACTCAAACTTCATGGGAAATACATCAAAGACTGAATGACAATTATTAATATCCTATCTTCTTGTTTTGAAGTTCTGCATCATTTTTATTGTTTATGTCGTTTTGATTTTGTTTTTTCTCTTTAATTAATTAATTAAGCACAGAATCTTGCTGCACAGCTCAGACTCATAGTGATCCTTCTGTCTCAGCCTCCCCAGTGCTGGGATTGCTGGCATGCACCACTACGCCTGGTTTCAGGATTGGCATGGCATGAGGTACAGGGAATTGAACCCAGGTCTCTGTGTTTGCCAGGCAGGTACTTTGACCACTGAACTGTCTCCCTAGCTCCTGTTCTTTAAAATAAAATATAAAAAAATCTCCTGAGTTCAATTCCCCCGCAAAATAAATAAATAAATAAAATATAAAAAATCAACGACTGGGGCCTCATCTTATTAAAGCTTTTGCACATCAAAAGAAATCAATCGCCGGGCGTGGTGGTGCATGCCTGTAATCCCAGCACTCGGGAGGCTGAGGCAGGAGGATTGTTGTGAGTTCGAGACCAGCCTGAGCTACAAAGTGAGCTTAAAGCCAGCCTGAACTGCATAGTGAGACCCTGTCTCAAAAAGACAAAAAAAAAAAAAAAAAAAAAAAAAAAAAAAAAAAAAAAAAAAAACAAAAAAAAAAAAAAAAAAAACA